>DWDX01003743.1:0-12659 GCA_018245675.1 Agara michaeli
GCTGACTTTTGCTGACAAGGGGGAGAGGGGGGTTAAAATCACTAAAATTCTGCTTACGTAATACTTGAACGATCCCTAATGAGAAGGTAATTTGAAATGGAATACCATGCTGACCAAGTGCAGGTTGCACGCTTCACAGACCTCAGAAAACATAAGTAAGGGGAACTCTAAGGTATTTTGGTTTCCTCACGATGTTTTTCTTCTTCGTCATAGCGAGTGATGGTACTCGTACTCGTATATAATAGCAACAAAAGTTAAACTCACTCATTAACAAGACCAGTAGAGGCGTATCTATCGGGCCTGCTCCTGCGGTAGATTTGCACGATTTCTGTTGGGGGTCGATAGGGTCTCTTGGCGGGTGTCCGGAGCACCGCCTCAAGAGCCGCGCGCTCTGCTATAGACACCACCGCAGCGCCTCCTGGCGTCGTCTCCACGAACACCGGCCCGTAACGCCTGAACATGTCTGCGTGCAAATCTCTCATTGTGACAGCGAGGGTGCGGTTACACTGCTATACGTTTGAGTTAATTATTCATTGCTCGAATTCGATTACACTATTTAGTTTGATTTATTATGCATGTCAATCAAAGTTTGTGACTTGTGTAAAAACTAATAAAATGCAATGAACTGAAATGAATTAGTGTCGCTCTCGCAACCTAAGATTCTCGATGAAAACTCCGCGCAATCGGAAGTCTGCTCAACTGGTACAAGGCCACAATTAATAACGTAATATCTTATATGAAACGAAAAAAACTGGGGCGAATCTTACAACTTTCTCACCTTCGTAAGCTTCGTGCAGCTTGTTCATTCTGTAGCGGCTCCAAAACAGCCACCTGGTGCCGAGAAGTGGTAGAGCTGGAGGGCCAGGCAGCCTGGCCGGTCGCTTGCTGTCGGGCGGGCGCGCCAGCAGTGCGGTTGCCGCCATAACCAAAGCCACTATAGCCAGGATCAGTGTCGGCACACCGGACCAATCCACTAGAGGGGGTGGCGTACTCTATACAACAAAATAAACGTAATACCAGTTGAATCAGCAATCTAATTTAAAAAATTATATATGATTAACAATGAGTCTAATAGTGGACACGAAGCTCTCTTAAAAGATTTAAAGCTCCTTGCTATGTAATAATTGAATAAAGACCATTCTATAATCTAAATCCTACACATGTAATTGAGTCCCTTTTCGTTAAATTGTAATAATCGATGAGAGTTCTTCAGTGTTCATTATCGTTTTATGAATGAACGTCCTATACTAGTTTTTGCTTTTCTGGTTTTTGTTTCCTTGGCCTCTTAAGATCTTACAGATCTTAGGATCCGCAAACAAAATAAGTCTTAGGTCTTCAAAAAATTGATAAATCACGAGATTACACAAAACCTATTGTAATGTTGAGCATTGCATTTCCAAAAAAAATGTATATTGTCATTTGTGTAACTACAGCTATTTTTCCAAAATTTGGATGTATTAAAGTTCAATGACCTTTTTATTGGTGGCAAATGTATATATATCTTATCGTATAAAATTTCATATCGATCTCATCTGATTGTAACTTTCTACGCCTAAAATGATAAAAGGTATAACTGAGATTTTGACATGAAACATATTCATATGCTCGAGTGTTAATGTGGTTTCCCAGTCGTTTACCAATGTTTATTTTTCTCGTGACGATTTATTATATGAATAACATGGAGCAATGAACTTTTAGGGAACAATAGCAGCGGATTTAAAGTGTTGTTTTATTAAATTTTCGGTACGCATTACTCATAGGCTAGATGCAATCAGGTGTCGATGGTATGTTTGGCAGCGCGGCCGTCGACCTGCCGCTGTTGACGCAGCGCTCTTGACATTGGCTAACTGTCGCGTTACGTAACACCGCGCTGCCGAGCCACACGCACATGCGGCGTAACTGGTAGGGTTGCCATCGCAATAGATAATAAGCGAATCGAAGGTTTTTGTTTTTAATTGAACTGTATTATTTGTTACAGTATAAATTAGTTTTTTATGACGTGGAAATGAATGGTGGCAATTAAGTTAACACATTTGGTTCGATTTTCAAATTATCAGTAGCAACGTTCAGAAATTTAGAAAGGTAAATGCAAACATAAAGAATAAATTATATTTAAAAGAAACAAATACTGAACTTGTAGAACCTATATAATAAAATGTAACTATTTAGTTCATATACGCGTTATATAATAGACAAGATTCCTTTAAATTTAAATGTTACTATTAAGTAATTTGTAAACCTTTAAAAAACTCAGCGGAATTCGGTTATAGCATACGATCAAATACAATCTGGTTTCCGTGAGATATACTTAGCAGCCGGACATCGACCCGACTCTTGAACGGCGTTCTTGACATTGGTTTTGCGTAACTGCTAAGTTATGTAACAGCCCCGCTCGCGCTTGGTATCTACAGGGCTTGCAAAGAACACGCTATGAAGCCGCGCATTAAAGGTGCGATAAATAGAATACAAAACAGAATATCAATTATAGTTAATAGATGATTATGAATATATGAATATACTCGAAAATATAAATAAGTAACAACTCAAGGTGTAGGAAACTTATTTTAAACAATTATAAATGTCCTACTTAAGAGATAGAAGATGTTTGGTTAACGCAAAAACAGGAAACCGAAAAGAATTGTAAAGAGCCAGAGTGATGTAGCACAGTAGTCGGTAATATATGGAAAGATTATTTATTGCAAATGAAATAAAAACATCTGTTAAAGATTGCTATTGTATTAGTTCATTAACTTATAAATAATTTAATAAGTAATCAGTTAAATTATTTTATTAAGAAATAGTCACGTGTTTAGATCCCATATATATATATATATATATATATACATAAGAGCACCTCGAAGTGTTCCATTTCAGTGAAAGTGGGCAGCCCTAATGCCACCGCAACGGCTTGACGGCTGTCGACACAATTCAAGATCTTCTCGTCTGGTATCCAACGTTACTACCGTTTTTATTACCATTACAGGGTCCACGCGGCACCCAGCTGGGTTACTCAGGACGTATTGGAATTTAACGGGAAATCGTATTTGGAACCGTTGCGAAATGTCGACGACTCGCACACCTCATATTATGCCTCATACGTAGCGGCACGTCGAACAGTAGTTCGATGCAAATAGCGGATCGAACAAAATAAAAGCGTGCTGTTACTACATTTTTACAATATACATTGTAATTTAACAATTACAAGTGGTTTATAATAAAGTTGCTATGCTATATGTTTATCACAACCATATTTATTCAATGTTGTATAACGAATATGATAACCCCGAAGCTATTTTTTTGCCACATAATCATGTTCATCGTCCATGTGTAATGTATATAGTGAATTGAATAACAACTTACAAAGGAGGTATAGAACTAGTATTATCAACTCGGCAACTATTATGATGTTTGAAATGTATGTTTATTTCTACCTTTAACAAACTGAGTTACACGAGAGGAGTGACTTTAAAGACCATTTTTATTAACACATATACACACACATAAGATATAATGTTCACTCGCGGAATTGTACCAAAAATATTTGAGCATTGTTCGACCTTTTTTTTGGTGACGGAGGAAAAACTTCAAAATATACCACGGAAGAGAGGGAGCCCCGTTGGGCTATGTGGAATTTTTACCCTACACTGTTTTAAGACTACTGGATCACCAAAAGAACGCACCGATATATCCCAGCGCTGAGCACTCTTCGGGCTGATTTTACAAAACGGCTGTCTCTTCCCAAGACTGCCTTCGCTTACGACGATATGCCACCGCACATATCCTCGTCTTTCAATTTCCCACTGCCACCGCCCGCGACCCCGGAAGTATGCTTTTAAGCCTTTTATTACAGACAGCAGACACTATAGCGGTATTCCAATAACAAGCTACAGAATGTGCTCTTAAAAGCTAAGCTCTAGAGCTTACGTAAGCTGCAGCACTCAGTTCTCTCGAGACTTTAACCAGTTACAGCACTTTGTAAAAATGTCGACCCTATGGATCCAATAGAACCCAACCAAAAACTTCACTATTTAAATATATATAACTCAAAGGTGACTGACTGACTGACATAGTGGTCTATCAACGCTCAGCCGAAACCACTGGACGGATCGGGCTGAAATTGGGCATGCAGGTAGATGTCATGACGTAGGCATCCGCCAAGAAAGGATTTCGATCAATTCTACCCCCAAGGGGATAAAATAGGGAATGAAAGTTCTTAACGCGAGCGAAGCCGCGGGCAAAAGTTCGTTTTCATATAAACCTAATAATTTATATCTCAAAATAAAACTGATGTCACCTTATCAACGTGCTTGCTCGGAGATTATCAAGAACAATAATGGCAGCGTTCAATTTTAGTGCAAATTATGACAATATCGAAACAGGCCTGTGGGTAGGGTTTTAGTGAATGGTGAAAATATGGAGATTTACTTTTTAGAAAGTTAGTTACGGTAGCGGTAATAAAAATAGCTATTTTTATAAGTAACTAGTGAGATGTTTGTGACGATTTAAAAAAAAATGTTCTTCGTGTATTCGGACTTGCTTTAAATAAGAATTGTACGTAATGGTAATAATAGTAGCAAGGCGCTCAACACTGAAGATTCACGTTAAAAGTAAATATTGTATTTGAGTCGTCCAACGCCAGGCCTTTCTTTAGTCGAATGGCTACGAACAATACCTGTTGTAATTGAACAAATAGCGCGCAGGTTTCTGACGACAATGATTTCCTGCACCGTTACAGCGAGTGATAGGTATTTAATTTTAAAAACGTACAAAATTTTGGCAAGTTGGCGGTTGTTAGCGGCTCGCTTCATCGCGCTTTACTAGATCAACAATTCTAAATACAATTTTCCTCTTTTTATTAATATTCTGATATCAAGGCCACAGTGATTCACTGTAGTTGTAATTGAAATGCGCGCATTGTTACGGAAAAGGTCATGGAGTGGGAATAAAGTATGAACATTCTTAATTGCTATACATAATTTATTTCATATATAATATATAAATTTGGCGAGCAAATACTTTAACGATCACACAAGACGTTGTATCTTTAATGTCATATTATGGCAATAAAGGAAACGAATTAATATATTTTTTGTGATAAAATTTATGGCGACTTAACATTAAAAACGAGTGTCATGTATGAATAGCATACACTAACATTTATTACGTTACGATGGCCTCATAAATTGTTTCCAAGGTCAAGGAACATTTATTAATTCATACAGGAATACTAAAATGTTTTTTGTTTTTGCAATGTCTAGATAGGGTTAATTTTATTTTATTGTATAATATCATAAGCAATTACTTTTGCGCTTGTCCTTAAAGAGAGACACGGATAGTACTTTACTAATAAATTTAATCTGTAACTTTAGTTTAGCAAAGAATATAATTAATGAGCTCCAGAATCTGATTATGATGTATAACTAGGTACAAAGAGTACTGTAACAATGTAGTGTTACTATATGGCAGCCCGCACGTCTGTAAAAAAAACATTACTAAGCGGTAGAGCGTAAACTTTTTTACGTGTAGCGTAGAGTATGAAGACATACATACATGTTTCTATGTTAGCACTTTCTATCTTAAAGCGTAAAAGTCTACAACAGCTGTGTGTTCGTACGTTGTATGTATATGTTCAGGTCAATAATATTTTTATATCCAGTGCTCTTTCCCCTGATCGAACGATGCGACAACAATGTAACTACGCTGAGAATCGATTACTGCTTTATGTTTACTCAACTAAACTGGCCTCAAGTGTCTAGGGAAGCTTCTGACTTAATTGGATTGACTTCCATATTTGCGACTTCTAAAAAGATCTAAAAAATGGAACAAAAACCCTTAAAAGCTCTTGTCTCTTGGAATAAATGAATATCTTGCTCACAAGCTTTATTCTTCAGCCCATATTGACAATAAATATAACCTTATTAAATACGTACAGGATTTAGATTATCTTAACAAATTCTACATATTTTTACGTAATAAAACTGTCAGCACTGCACTGTTTTCACTAAGCATAAAGATGAAACATATTTTATAATTAGTTTTCTTTTAACTAAATAATATTCTCTTTTGCGTAATGTGTAGTTGTTATAAAACATCGTAATCAAACGTAAGCAATATATTAGGGTTCATGGCTGACCACGATAAACTAATTTTAAGGCATTTAGTGATAAATTCAAAATGATAAAAGTTTAAAAGACAAAGCTTAGCGAATTTCGTCGCAGACGTGTTTCGCGAGACCGAAATAGTTTCTAATGCATGTAAACTTTTTATAACTCGCGAATTTGGTACGGGATTGATTTATTAAATCGATTCTATTGTACTCTGCTGTGACCCTGACTAATCCTACACAATATCTATTTACTATGAGTGCTCTGCACTGACTCGGCCAAACTGACGACAGTAAAAACATTATGTACTTATTGTTTAATATTGTTTTACGCATTAAATAGCCCGCGAAATAATAATTACACAAACAACACACCGCCTTACTTCGATTAACCAAGCACAGAATATGTTTGTTGAATCATTTTCAACGCACCATTAAATCGTAAATTTTTCACCAGAACAATTGATATAAATCATAGCCTTCTCAATACTGCGCCCTGGTATCCCATTACCGGCACTTCGAATCTATCTCGTTTAAACAAAATTTTTATAACGTGACTCGAACAGTTAGTATACTTAAAGAATTTTTACAAACCGCAAATCGCATTTGCCAACGAATGCGTCTATTTACAGTAAATTAAAACACGTATACTTAGTGATTAGGTACACGTATATCGATGCGTGGTGTTCTTTCCCTCAATAATCACATAACAAGACTAATTGAAAGCCGAGTAGTTTTTCACACAACAAACTGGGTACGCAACAGAAGTACGTGTCCGTAATCAACGCCGCCTCACTGAAAAACGATGAATTTAAAATTGATTTACCAGTTTTTGTGTCGAACTATCATTACAGCGATGTGGGGTAATTGTAGATATGCAGGTAAACTGCGGCCCGACAACAGATGAGTTTCTATACTACGTTCGGAAGTGCTCGTACAGGCCGAATGTAATTGTTTCATTGGGTTTTTTTTACAAATTACAATTATATTTTAAATCGACAATTTTATTATTGTATTTACAGTAAATGTTGAAACCAAGAAAGTAATATCATATAACAAACTGCATTATGCAAATTAATATTTATGACGACGTTTTAAATTGAATTTCCAACAACATTGTAGGATCATTACCCTTAATTTTTCCAGGCTTGAAGAGTCTCTGCTGAGGATTGCCGGACCATTGCGATGTTGTAGTCTTCTATTTCTATTGAGACACTTGTAACCCTTCCGATGGACACATATATCGCGTCCATTCGATGCACACCGTTAACATTTTTTAGTATTTCTCGACATAAAGCTTTGAAAGTGTTTATTTTGATTTTGAGTTTGAAAGTTTTAGATGTGATAGCGGCGACATGGGACTTAGCTTGCTGTCGAGGATGTGTCCTAGATAGCGAATTTCAATCATCTGTCTGAGAGTTGGCATCTAATCCGTATTTCGAACACTCCGCACTGGAGCAGCGTGTTGGTGGTTACGAGAGAGAAAAGCGCGGTAGCGAATCGTAAAAAGAGATTGTAGAGGAAATAAACACAAAACATATAGCTGTCTTATACTACACATGAGTCATAAGCCAATATTTTTATCGCTACATTATTGTTATTATAAGATAGTATTTTTGAAAGATAAAATAAAGTAAGCGAGCCATGCTTTTAAATCATATTCACGTCTCTGCAATAGTTGGAGCTAGTTTATCTATACATATATGGTTAGTATGATGCTTGAAAGTATACACCTACTATAATTAGGGTAATAAAGAATTAGCTTTTTTACATACATACATACCGTCACGCCAGGTCCCTAACGGGGTAGGCAGAAAGCACCGAGAGCCAAAAATCTCTGTCTGTATTAGCTATTTTCCGCGATAAAATTACAGTAAAGTTTCATCCGTCGCATCCGTCGCATCGCAACGAAGCATTAAAGTAAACATAACGAAACGCGTGTGAAGATAAGATAATGCAATAAAACAAACATCCCTTGTACCACAGCACTGCACTGCTCTACTAGTATTATCTCTACATTCGGTATATCGTTCAAGGACGATGAAATCAAAATGTCTTGTTATTGTTATTGTATCTCTTATCTTGGATTCGACTCAAAATGTGACAGACTGGTTGGAAGCAGACAAAATCGATAGTAACGGGACTTAAACGTACTTATTTTGTAACTCTTCAGACATTAGACACGCTACGCATGAGATAATCTAAACATGCAATAAACAGTTTTTTAATTTAAAAAAAAAATTCGTTAGAATATTTTTGTCCGTTTCTCGTAATTTTAGATTTGGCCAAACTGAGCCTTTATGAGAACAAAAGGCAACCGCATAAAGCTTTTTGTACGCCTACTCGTCGCCTGATGACACTAGTATGAACGTAGTAATTGAAACATTAGTGACAAGGTAACAAGAAATAAACACGTTTCTAATAAAATCCCCAATATAAGCCAATAGTTCTTATAGCAACAACAATTATCACATTTAAAGCATACGCTCCTCTCGTAGACATTACGTTATATCATAACTAGCTTCGCCCGGGCGGTCATAAGAATTTATTTTGTTAATACGTCACATCGTAACTCATTCTATAGCGCTTATTTGATTAGAACATGTTTTCCCGTGTAAATAGTTATATTTATCCGCGTTAAGTAGTCTATATCACTCTCCGGTCCTTCAACAATTTCCGTACCAAAAATCATATGGAACCGTTGCACCGTTTTGAAATGACAAAATACAAACACATACCCTTTCTCATTTATAATATTAATATGGATGTGGATAAGGATTGATCACTTCGTTTATTAATTTGTGTAGGGATTTTTATTTTGACCCATTGATGCGAATTGACTCTTAGCGATTGTGGAATGAAGACGACTTAAAATAATTTAATTGCCACATTATCCAGGTACAGTTTTGTTTTTCTTGAAAATTGAATTAAATCAGTTTAAATCAGTCACCAGTGGTGAGTTAGTGGACTCGTGGATGAGCATTTAATCATCCGACTGTCATCTATTCATAGGCGTGACGAGGCCGCCACATAAACGCGACGATTTTTCAAGCGCCCGTCTGTTTTTATATGAATCCCAAACAACTCCTATGTACTTAGGAAATAAACTGTGAAGAAACTTTGCTTAGCAACGAATTGGACTACTAAGACACAATACAAATAATTTAAGAGCTTCGTGTACCTACACACTTCATATCCTTAAAATTTGTGAATAATTTCAATTAGTACTTTACTACATTTACTACATTTAACTGCTTCAAGCACCTTTATGGCTGTATAACATTATTGTAGGTACATGGTTCAGTCGACTCATATAATTATAGTTTATATCGATGATGAAGCAATAAATAGGATCTGATGGTGTATTTGAGTGTATTTCAAATACTATGCTACATTGAGAATTCGAGAACACCGTGAGAAAATTGCTATACGTGACATTTCACGCGTAGAAGATCTAAATAGGCTAAGCTGCTGCGTACTGATTTATGATTTTTTTATTCAAATCTATAATGTAACTTGGTATACTTACTCTTTTTCCCATAGCTTACACTTTTCTTGGAACGTATTTCATTTACAGTGAATTTCAAATATGTACCTAATTACTAATACTTTATAATATTTATATTCAACGTTCAATATATTGACCTTTAACGTACTAGCTCTAAATTTGAATATTGACATATAGTTCTAAATTTGAATTACTAATTGAAAACTTTTTTAATAACTAGTGGTTTCGTACGTAACCTACTCTTGATTCATCAAGAGATGATAATTAAAATGAAGATAAGACTATATCCTTGAAGGATTTATGATTGTCTCCAGACTAATTTATACATTAACGATCGCAATGCGCGTATCTTTATTATGTCACTTCAGTGTTATATTAAAGGATTCTGAAAGCGTATGTAGTAGGTTAATATATTTCCATCCTTCGATGGACGCGGCACAACACAAGTGTGAGACCCTATATAGTGGGTTCGATTGGGTGCGCTGAGGAGTAAATGTGGTGTTTATGCCAATTACATCTCGTTGCGCAGATTCAACGACCAGACCCTTGTCCAGCGCAACCAAATTGATACTTTCATGTCTATCATCGGATTTATGACTAGGGTATTAAGTATACTTCACAATGCTTTACGTTATGCGTTTTAAATCCATTACTCTCCTTTGATGATGAATGATGAATTAATTGATACGGGAAGGTTTTTAAGGTAAGCAATCTATTTTTATTGATTGGCGTAGAAAATGGACGTTTTTATTGAAACAATATGACCAAAACGCCTTACTCATATTGGTCTCCATGGGGGTGTCTACGAATAAAATCGTAATTGAAGTGTTTTTAATTGTATTGAATAAAATTTGTTTCTTGACAATTATAAAGCAATAAAAAACATATTCATAAATTAACTTGATAAAAGCTTGAAATCCACATATTTTAAATACACTTTCAAAGTATCCTAAAGAGAATCCACAGTTGATCATTAACTACATTTTTTTTGTTTTTTTTTTCAATAATCGCTTATGTATTATGTAATATGTTTTTAAACGTTGCTCATCTAATCGTACATCTAAGGTTAGTGTAATGTACGTCTAAGAATAGAACCTCATTTAAATTTCTTGCTTACAACTACTGTGGGTATCTACTGAAACCTGGGTGGGCTAGTTGTTTACAAGTAGGTGAAATTGAGTAATTTGTACTATACACACACAAAAAAAAAATTATTTATAAAAAAATTAAATCTGCTGCCATGACTGGTGTCAATTAATCGCTATTATACATAATGATCAGTATATGTACAATATCGAGGTCAATGACCGATCGTAAAGCTAAAATTTATTCATCAAAATAATTTACCCAGGTTCCGAAGCGCCCCTAGCCAATCAGGTTTGATTTTCGTGAGAAAATCATTACACTTGTAGAAAATAAGTTTACAAGGGTATTAAAATATATAATAAATTGCCTGAATATATAAAATTCATAACCGATCATTAATCACTTCAAAGTAGGATTTAAAAACTATATTTATTATTTACTGAAGTTATATATTTATATCACTCATTAAACGTTAATAAAAATTGTTATTACTATTTTAATAACAAAACCAAAATATGTGATAAAGCGCCCAAAATCCTTCTCTGCTGTCTCAAGGTGTTCTTTTATGCCCTCCAAAGCTAACGTATCTTCAGAATACCAAATCAATGTGTTAGCGCATTGTGTTTTAGCAAACACAATTTTTTTTGTAAGGTTTTTGTAAATACGTCAGTACCAATGCATGCCTACATCGATTTCCTTCTGACAACGCATTATGACACCGTTCTATGTTTAAATTGTATTGTCTAACGCCTGCCTGCTTAAAAATTCACTGCGAAATCGTAGTGTTATCATTCAGTTCCGGTATGAACGGTTTCCTCACGTGACACAGACGCGAATAGCATATCATCTCGACTCTCAGGTAACAATGCAACCCAGACAAGAGCAAGACCACATAGATACAGTTGTTCCCACAGATAATATATAATACAGATAATACTTAAAAACGTATAAAAAGGCAAACATTTTATAGGAGTATGACCTACATGTGTGTGAACGTAGGTTCTATACAATATTTGCCCAATATAAGCTGAATTGTTAATATTGTTTTTTTAGCTATAAGTAATTGTCAATGACATCATTACAAATATAAATTTCCTCTAAAGCTCTATACCATCCTTCATATATGGGAACTTATACCTAGATAAAGCGATAAATAAATGCAAAAATATAAATATTTACATTTTGTAACAGCAAAGTGCAATTATATTTGTTACCTCGCCCAATATTTGCAATTTCCGATGTACTTAGGTACATAGAGGTTGAGTAGTTGCATTGCTCTCATGGCCACTGGGTGTGAATGTTTAATCACTTAAATAATCAAAAGATATCAACGACAGAAAAAAAATGTTTTTAATGTAGAAACCAACATGTAGTTGACATGATGCAACGTTGTAAGTACATACAACAAGTGATTGCGACACTTTGACAGATGTTATTTTTTTATTTCGTATAGATTGGCATTTGACTACGATCTCGCCTAATGGAAAACAATGGTGCTGCCTACGATTTAACATGCCTGCTTATAGGAAGCCTTTTCACTCTACGTTTCAAAAGTCCCAGGTTATAAGTAATTCTCAGGAAATTGAGACGCAAGCAAGCCAGCCGGCACTTCGCAATCAAACCACGTTATACTATCCAACGGAATATTTAGCTGAAACGGATATTCGACATTCAAGACTCACTTGTTTCTTTTTTTGTATTCCAATTTTATGGTATTCCGAACCATGAAAATGTCTTTTACTAACCTACGGGACTGATACGTTGACACTATGTAAAACCGACAAGTTGTATAATGTTCTTAAACTGTAATATTACTATCATTATCGAGCTTATTCTTTAGTGTTTTAGTATGTAAAGAATTTAATATCATTTTTTTTTTTTTTCGACCCTTTTTGTTGGTCCACTGCTGGACCGGGTCTCCTCTCATAGTGAGAGGGATTTAGGCCATAGTCTACCACGCTG
>DWDX01003744.1:0-12659 GCA_018245675.1 Agara michaeli
AAGTTCCCTAATGTGGGGGTGTACTACACTCCTCTGCCTACCCCTTAGGGGATTACAGGCGTGATGTTACTTTTTTTTTTTATATAAGTTAAGATACGGAAAAGATAAATAGTAAACACAGTGCATGTATTTATGATGTGACCAAATTATTATAATAAGTATTATCATTCGTTTATGATGTAATCTAACCATTTATATGTATTATGTCAAAGTACATTAGGTATTTTACTATGTTCATAGCTGTTATTGGGCTTTTTTATCTTGTCCAATGTTTGAGTTGATTTATATGTGACAGGGTGCTCGCGTGTTCTGTATTACATGTGATTAAAACCCTATAATACAATTCTCATGCTCTTACGGTCTTGTATAGTTTTATATGTAAATTTATGGTGTAAACAAGTCTCTCTTAGATTTATTGGTCTGTCTCTTCTCGGTACCATTTCTAATAAAAGCATATAATCATAAATCTATGTTTGTCTTTATTAAGAATTAATGATATGTAGTGAATGTAAACTATTTCGTAAGTGTAAGTATATGTTTGTTTGTTTATATGTGCCTACAGTAAACAATGAATGAATGAAAATATTTATGTCTGATTCAACGATCAACGTACAGCCGTAACCTACCTAAAATCCTAAAATTTTGCAGATAGGTTCATTATATAGCGTATCTGAGCACTGAGGATGGAATTTTGATAACTACTTCCCTAAGGGGGCAACATAGGGGTAGAAAGATTGTATGAAATTCGTCGGTCTAGAAGTTACACCGGAAATTTTAGATTCACGCTTTTGATTTTTTAAAAAAAAACGCAATTATTGGTTTTTCAAAATCAAATTTTGGCGCGAACGAAAGCTACTGTTAAAATAAAGTGTCTAAGTATCTGAGCTGGCTTTATTAAAGACAAGAATTGGCAGCGACTTTTTTGCAGTACTTTTGGACCTCTGCTACTAGTGTTCACTCATCCACGAGCAAACAATGCTCAGCGTGTTTAATATGACGGATCATTTGCGTCCTGTAGCTGCGTAAGACGTAGGGACAGGGAATTCATTACGTTATGCCAATACATAACCAGTAATCAATATTACTGATTGTAAAAAAACACAGTTATGCACCATTAATGCTATAACAAGATGGAGGCTATAGTTAGAAAAATATTATGGATGTTTTTACAGAGCATTCCGTCAACTTGCACCGCGGTTACAGACCGTAAAAATAATGAATAACCATCGCAGAACGCCCCAAGATTTAAATTTGTAAATCATCGATCGTAATTACGTGATAGAAAGGAGAGCCGGATGATAAAAGAAAATGTACTTTACGGTGTACACCAAACAATACAAGCATTTTCTTTGTTCGATTGATAAATGTGTTTATAATAGTTCTACGTAATATTTTTATTTTCTTCTACACGGACACGTTGATCGAATTCAGGTCGGCGTAAAACGGGATATTGGATCTTGCGAATATTCTACTTAGAAACAATCCCTAACAAGCTTAGGATGATTATTATTTGACAAACCTTGTTGAACGAGTGTATTACAAACTGAGTGAGACTGGCGTGTTACAGTATCGTATCATCTTCGCTTAAAGCAGTTCAGACGTTGAAGCGTAACAAACAGGTCCGTCTGTAAGACAAAGTTCCTTTGCATGTATTATACACATAAATCTATATATGTAAATCTATTAGTGAAAACTGCATTAAAATCCGTTGTGTAGTTAGGAAGATCTAAACGTACAGACGGCGGGAAGCGACTTTGGTACACATTATGCAAATAACTTTGAATATTAGCGCAGTGACCGCTTAACATCGAATGGTCTATACTCACGTTCAATATAACTGGGACATTAAAAGAAAATATCTACATTACATAAACACCTTGAAACAATGGAACGTTGCCGCTAAATTATACACATTTGACTTAAACTTGGAATAAATTTATTGAGAACATTAACCTGATGCCGACAATAGATCTTAATAGTAGTGTTTATAATTTCAGTAATGCTGTGCTAAAATCCTTAGAACATTTGTCAAAGATTATTCAAATGCGAACTTCAAAGAATTAACAATTGACTATATTATTATTATTATCAATAATGTACACAGAACAAAGAAACAATTAGCATTCCATATTTCTGTTTTTAAACATTAAACAAAATATACCAAAAAATGTTGAATACCAACTAAATTTATTCTTACTGATAGTTAATAACAGTCGAACTAACGCGAATAGATATCATGATGGAATTTCCTACATTCCTGTTTGAGGTAAATTGCAGATGTCTAGAGCGGCACCAGTGGCTTGTAACTGCTGCCTGCTCCTAGGGTATTTGCTTCATAGAAATGAAATTACCATTGCCTTTCGTTGAAGTTATATTATATTAAGTATATTAGTGACGGCAACTCCCACCTTGAAGATAAGCGAGAAAGTAATTAGTACATTACTTAGTATCATTAACAGTTTATCGAACATAGAACATTAAAGCTTAGAATGACCAGATAACGTGATGTCAGTGTTACGGCTGTTTCCTTTACAAGTTTCTGCGGGTAGTATACAGGTTTTATGTACATTTAATGTAGTATCTCCACCTTTAGCGTTTCATGAATGGCTATAAAGGTTTCGAATCACACGAACAAGAAGCTAAGTAAACGGCACAAATAGTTTTACTGTTTATGGGAGACCACGGCAAATGTATTGCAACGTTTATCTAGCCTTTGTAGACACTTGATATTGTGATTGTATACATTTTGAAATGTTTCCTTTTCTTACTATTATATAATATTTAGAATTTAAAATTCCAATACCTATGTTTTTATAAACTTCAGGTGTACACACATATGTTTATAAGTTGTTACTTAAAGAGTAAGAAATTTTGAAAGCACAATTTATTGATGCAGTAATAAATACCCTACCTATATACATTTGTTTTGTTTATTGTGTTTTCATATAATTCACGTAGGTAAATTTCGCTGGGATAGATTCAAAGATTTCGTGAGGACAACACTGAATTGTATGTTTACAAAACTACTATAGATGCTTTAAAAGATCTTCGTAGAAAGTATCTCATCTACGTTATCTGGTCTATCAAAGCGATGTCTCCGACTCGATCACGTCTGCACTGTCATTAGGCGCCTCGGGACGCTCTGATAACTTTCCGGAACGCTGGATCTCGCTATCCATCATGTACCAACTGATTCAGCCATTATGCCTATCGCTGTTATTTACCGAATGTCGCGGTTGCAACCCAAAAAGCTGAATTGTTATATTATTTTTAAAACACTTTATACTTAGTGATAGAAAATTGGACAAGTTTGGCATCGTAAGATATGTCTTTCGAACCGCTGTTGGTTCAGTAATATTATTATCACAAGTGCTGTTCATTTTTCCTACAAGCTCAGTTGACAAACGGGTTAAAGGGAAAAACGAAAAATACAAAATTTATACGATGTAAGGGCTTTCGAACATGTAACGTTGGCTCCCACTACTAACATTGACGATACCGGATTTGATTTCCAATAGTAAGCATAGAGTAAAAGACAAGCAGCAATTTACCGCGATGCTTACAAGATTTTGTAACTATTGATTTTAAATATTAGGACACTATTTGACAAAATGTATAAAATATGTTTCTCAATAGAACAATGATGACGATAAGTAAAAACGTGCTAGATATGGACTCATCTATTTCTAATGGCCAAAAATAATATAATATCTCAATTATGCCACTTAAATATCTATTTACATATGTGGCAATAAGTATTGTGTAAGCAAAGGTCCACCGTGTTTTTTCAACGTTTGGTTTGTGTAAGATTTTCTTTTACATGTTTTTATATGGCAGATATGTTTCATGTGTAAATGTAAACAGTAATTTCGCTAAATTAACTTACATATTGAAGTTAGTTGCCACGAAAAACCTAATGCGAATTTCAATTATACCGTCAGTGAAGACTTCAACAAAAAAGAATAAGTTATTAAAGGGTAATTTCGTGTTTCTAGGGTAATATGTGTCCATTCGGACGGTAAGTCATGACTTTCGCTACATTTGTGTGTTTCATAACATCATACTCCGGCCTAATTGGTACGGTCGGATGTTATAAGTTATTTGTGAAATGGCCATGGACAGTTTACGTGTCTACGTGCACATTTACCCAACGATTGTTTCAAATTTCATTATAATGATTGACAGCTGACAACGAACAATTTTATTGCAATATTGTAAATATTACCTACGAATTAGGTTTTTAAATCAAGGACACCCAACACGACGTTCGTCATTAATAAAGCGTGTTTAATTTCGATTAATTTAAAAATTATTATGTTTTCGTCAATTGTCTCATTCAGTAATAATGCTGTCAAAGATTTCGTGATGTTCTTATCAGCATCTTACAATTTTTTATGAGACGAAATTTCGGTTTTGTTTTATTTCTTTTGCAAAAGTTTTTAAGCTGGGAAAAGGTTTATTTTGAATTATTTAAGGGTAAGGGTAAAATCAAAAGAAAATCTATGCTGAATTTAATAGAGATCTCTGCGCATTATTAAAAATATGGTCAAACATATTTCCTATCTTTTATCTTAAATGAAATGTATTTTAATTGCTCTGAATTATTATTAGACACGCTGAAGCGGTCGCACTGTATGTAAGAAACCAAGTTAAACACTGTTGCTGCAGCTCAAGTTAATAGATTCAAAGTCAATAAATAGAAACTTTTTAAAACTATTTGATATGTTAATAATTTTTTATAGCAAGAGGGCATGGCAACCGGTAAAATGCCCATCTGATGGTGCGTTTACACTGTTGCCTATACACCTGCAACAACAGGGTTGCCAGTGCGTTGACTACCTGCCTTTTTATGACTTAGTTATGTAATCTCTGTTATTCCTTTATAACACGTGGTAATAATAACGGACCTGATGCTTTAAGCGTTTTTTACTCAACAGTATATTTTAAACGTCATGAATCACATTGGATGGAAGACTACAACAACTAACAATGGAAGATTCTCAATAAGAATGTCGCATACAACAGACGATAATAACTATAAATATAGGGTGTTTGTAAAACAATCAATCATTTCAGTAGCTACGTCATTTTTTGAAGTTTACTCCTTAAGAAATGTTTTGAGCTATAAGACCCGGTACGGAAATTTGATGAGGAGTATAATCAAGTGTAACATGTAACGGATGTGACGTCAGCCGCTTATGGCAACTCTATGGCATCGTTTCCCGCCTAATTTTAAATTTAATTTCTGGTAGAACATTTGGAACGACTAGATATGGTATACATATTGTTTTTGTTTTTGACTTACCATTTTAGAAGATGCGTTCATTTACCCTCGTTTTCTATTCGATATATATATCATAATTATCGTTCGTAAGGTGTAAACTCCCGTCGTGCGTCGGAGCTGACACACACACACTTTTTTGACTTGTCCTTTATTCCACCGCTGGACACGAACACACCATTACAAACTGTTTCAGTTACGTCTTAAGTAAATGTTGCGTATTCCGAAGTCATTCGAATTTTCTATTTAATAATGTTTGATGTTAAAGAAAATTTATAAATGTAGAAATTTAAAAACAATATTCCCGTTTAAATCTTACAACAAAGATACTTAATTTTATTCCACAGTAAGCGTTTTAGGAAAGTAATCTTTGGTTTAATATGTATTACTGTTGTTTCAAAATATTTCATTAACCCACTGTATTCAAACCTAATTAATTTAATGAATAGATAGTGACTTATAATTGTCATCGCGGTTTTAATGTAAGTTCAAATATACAAAAACAACCTATAGGCCTCAACGTAAACGTAAACGTTCACAAAAATAAACAAGAACAGCCTTTCTCAAAGTAGTCATCATAACTAACGAAAGTGATATGACAGTGATACCCTGAAACTAATCGAAGAGTAGCGAGATATGCCGCTGACAACAGCATTGACTGTTTTTGTATGTATCGTGTACTTTTTGTAAATTATTTTTAGTATATTAATAATATTATAGAATTATTAAATATTAGCTTTTGTCCGCGACTTCGACTTTATATTATTATACATATAAACCTTCCTCTCGAATCACTTTATCTATTAAAAAAAACCGCATCAAAATCCGTTGCGTAGTTTTAAAGATCTAAGCATACACAGGGACAGCGGAAAGCGACTTTGTTTTATACTATGTAGTGATACGGATTGATTGAAGGAATTATGCGTTTATTTCAATGCAAAATAAAAAAATATATTATGTTTTTTATTTATTAGGGATAATCGTCAAGACATACAGGTTACCAATGAATGCATCGTAAACGGCGTCTATACCTACGTTTTTATTTAACCACTTAACCGGATAAAACACTGATTTATTTAAACCATTTAATATAGGTATACGACGCAGGTTTTCACGACATTTTTAGTTGTCTAAACGCATCAAGACAGGCGGCTCCGCATAGTTTTTAATTTCTCCGTTAATAATATACAACGCCTAAAAAGCCATAGTGTTTATTTTTAGACCAGTTATAGCAATCACGGATAACTTTCTTGTTCCAGCAATAGAAAGAGATTACCGTACACTTCACACAATTATCAAACACTTTCTAAAGCTATTACAAAAATATTCAAGGTTGTTGGGTTAACAGTGCAATTTTTATCTGTGGTTAAAAGCGTGTTTAGTTATTGGCTATGAAAAGACAAATTAACACCAAATTAGACGTTTTATAAGTTAAAAGAATATTTAGATTGGAAAGTAGTTCTTGCATCACTACATTAATCAAGACAAAGATCAGCATTCGTTTACAACCTCCAATCAACAGAGAATGTTTTGTAAGTGAACACCTCACGTGTTTTCCCATAGTTAGGGAAGTATTCATAATACGTATTCGCCAAACTACGTTGTTTGGATATCAACTTCCTTCGTGTGAACAGTATAAGTACAGAAATCCTCTTTCAGCTATTGCTTTGGTGCTTATTATATTCTTCGATAAATTAAGAAAATCCAATATAACACAGTTCTGTTTGAAGTGCATATTTATATGAACGAGAAAACTACATATATGTATGTGCTAAATAAACTAAAGGGAATTCTTATAATGTAAAATTTATATTAGAATATTACTTTATAGGTCTATATATTTTTGTATTTTCTTGAACAACAAACGTTAATACATGAAAAACTCGAGTCGAGTCACTTTCGCACACGCAACACTGAAATAGCTCGTAATACAGATTATGTAGCAAAATCAGTTAGAAATCGTCATATTGAATATAATATAGTTTTTGCAAACTTTAGAAGACCATTAGCTTATAGATTTTTTAACAACAAATGTATATTTAAAAATTGAAGTTAAAATAATCAAATCATTTATTTATGTTAATTAAATTTAAATGTAATTTCTACTAAACACCAGTGATAAGTGCTCAGATGGCAATCAAACAATATTAATTGTTCTATATTACAAGCATAAAGCACGACTTATATATAACCCGTTTGCATTGTTCTGTATAGTAGAGTTGAAGGTAAAGCTGAGCGATGGCATGTTAAGGTAACTTAAATGGACGATTAGAGCACAAGTGCTTAACTGTAGAAATAGGAAAAACCGGAAAGGAACGAAACCGGAACAAAAAGAACTGGAAAAAAAATTAAATATTGTATAAATTTAAAAGACGTAAATATATTTAAAATATTATTACATTTCATTTATTTATTTGTGGCGTGGCTTGGGCATGGCTATGCCCAGTAGTGGACTGATGTCGGTTGACAATAATTATAATATTTGATACACGGTTTCTAAATTTATGTAGATGTGTAAAGCTGCTTAAGATGTTTTCACGCGATAATAAGAAAATTCAAAACATTGAAATTAGAATAATCACAGAAAAAAATAACAGTAGGTATGTAACAATACGGAAACATGAGTCGTGTGCATTGAAGCTTTTAATGATATAATAATATGTAGATGAATACAGTAGCATCAGGCATTAGTGTAGAATAGAAAATACATGTATCAATAAAAAGCTTTATTAAACTATGCTTCGTTGAAATCCGTGTGTTCGCCTTCTATGACCTGTTCGTTATGTGGATGGAAATGTTGAAAATGCAAATGAGGCACCTAGTTACCATCTGTGTTTGCAACATGAGGAAATAATTGCCCACCAATTAAATACTATTGGCTGGAGAAATTGAATTTACATGTAAAATAAGTTTACTATAAAGAATCGATAAAAACATATATACATACTGTATATTACTTACACACATATTTTTATTACACTTAGGCACAGAATCACACAAATATTCACACTCAGATTTGACTCTGCTAATTAATTATTTTTCCCGTCCTTGGCGGTCACACTGCCACTGAATACCAATAAGACTTCTCGTGTATTACATTAGTGAGAGTTAATGTATTCAAATGTAAATAATTGTTACATAAAATTGAAGTTTACGATTTTTCGGTTTGAATTACTCAACCTGCATTACGCTTATGTCAAGAAAAACTGAACAAGCATATATCATCAACGTAATTAGCTTCGTAACGATGTTTGATCTATTATTTGTTACGAAAACGTTACGTTTTGTTTGCAATACTTACAGTAGCTTACTCCCAATTACCTTTAGTGTATTTACCTCGTTTTCAATATCTTTTAACAGTAGCGGAGCCAATCCCTGTCGTAACGTTTCAGATTGCTCTATATTAAAGCACTTCAGTACAAGTGTTCTATACATCAATTTCAGTTTCATCAAAATCCGTTAAATAGACGGTAGCAGTAAATTAATAAAAACCTTTTAATTTTATTTTAACTTCTATTATTTAATAGAGTATTAAAAACACTATTTATATTTACATTTTAGCTCACTAAGATAATCTCGTTTAATGGTGTGTCATTGTCGGTATTTACTACCATACTAGGTACCTACTTTTGTATGTAAATTGAAAGTAAAACTTGTTCAGCCCCTCTTTTGACACCAGGGTTCACATTATACATATCACCATTATGTATATCCCTCAATTACTATAAATTTCATGTAACTTTTATAACTTTAAGTAACTAACTGACCATTAAAATCTAAATTTACTGTACATTTACTATGCATTAAATTGTGATTTATCCTGACTGACTTATGGTTACTTACCGGTATGAAAGTTTGCGAGGGAACAAATAAAGAATGAAACGTTTACAAGTGGAATTCTCGGTAAATTCCCTTGTGACTAGTATTAAACCAACGACTACAATACTGCATATTTAGACATGCCTTTTATGAAACCTTGAACAGTTGACAACTTGAAAACTTCCCTTTTTCGTGTCCTTATACTACTTAGAACAATATGAAAAATGCTATTTTTACTCACATTGTAATATTGAACTAAATTTGAATTTAAATTTGGAAGTAACACCAAAAAATACTGAAAAGAAGATATATTTAGTTACATGAGAATGAAATTTGTGTTTGAAATTTCTACCGTGGCTAAATATGTACATATAACATAATTACGTCGAACTTACACCGCGACTTACATATTCTACAGTTTACCATAAACGTATTTTACTGTAAACTTTCACTCATTTAATATTCCCTTGCAAAGGGCACATTATCAGATACCAACGTGTGATTTCTAATCATTATCCGCTATAATTTCCGTTTAACGACCTTCGCCTCAAAACTAATGGAGAATATGGAATTAGCTAAAATATCTTCAGTCGGTAGCTTTTTAGAAAAATTAAGGTCATCATAGCGATTTAAACTATTCCGAATATCAACATATTCTATACCATTCGATACCTGCTCATTAAGCCCTTCAAAGTTCAAAGTATGATATTTCACGGCAGAGATAGCTGTAACGGTGGATCGCATTTCAAACCTGGACAAAGAGCCCGTTTATTACCAATTTCACCTTACTTTTTAATATCTAACAGAAGGTATACAAGGTACACCCCTTTATATACGAAACCTGGGCGCCTAATGAAATTTAAACATTTTACATTCAATTTAATAAGAGAGAACGTAAGTACGGTAAGAATTGCTCTGATTTTTCTTTATCAACCATAGAATAATATAAAGAAACAAGGTCGTAACGGTATTGTTTTAGAAAATGTTTTGTTATCCGATAAACATTCAAATTTGGAGTAACTTAAACAAACAAAAACGCATAGGCATGCTCATTTACATTATTTCTTGATTAAATCTTTATGTGCAGTCGTATCGGAAGACGTAATTTATGAAACTCATAAAATGGTTAATAGATTCACGACCCACGTGGCCACGTCCGCTTGCATTCGAATAAAAAATTAAGAAAGGAAAAGTAGTTCAAAAAAATCAGATATGCTGTTTATCAAAACATTGTCTATTACATGTGTATCGTTTTATTATTAATAATTCACACTTATAAGTTCGTTGACCTCGCATTGAATAAAGTTAAGTGCCAACATCACGTGTGGTAATTTTTGTGAACATTATCGTGCTTCTAGAGACACGATAAGTAATCGGTTTTCGTTGTCAACATTTAGCCAATCGTATTGGAGGTCTTACGGCACGTTTCAGCAATTCAAATGGGTGTGTAATAGTTTAAAAGTTGAAAACCGCATTGAAAAATATGTTGTATTCTTGAAGGGAGTATGACCTATACCTACCCATGTATTGCAGCCAAGAACGCTTAGGTACTCACGGTAATTCTGTAAGAGAAACAACACTGAAGCTCTTTCCTGTAACTCGTTCTTCTAGAAATTGCACATAATGTTTTCAGGACTTAATTAACGTGTACGTAAAACTACCTCCTTTTTTTTAAACGAAGTGCCAACACTAGATGGCAATATTTATGTAATTTCTACAGATATTCTTATAGAACAACTATTACAGATGTGGTTAGTGGATACAACGATCGCCCACCTGATTGACGACACGTTGTAAATGTTCGAACGATTATCAATTCCATTGTAAAATTTATGACTCAATTATCTTGCTGACGAACATTAGCAATCAACAATGTCCGATACATTGTTGATCTCATGTAGTTTTTACCGCGATCGTGACATATTGGTGTCAAATGGACGCTGCGGTTTGCCGCACATTCGTAGCAATTGCACAGACGATGTATTTATTCATCACATTTGTTTTTGTTCGCTGTTCATTAAATTACATGCAAGGAAATGAGCTAAGACACTCGCACCTTCGTTGTGAGAATCAAGTCGTTCGTCCGGGAAGTGGAGCGCCTATAACGCGATCAACGGAATTGCCTCATTGTCTTCAGATCGTGGACGTCAAAACTTCGAGGAACGCGTGTACACTTCCTCAATATTATTTATGATTTAAAGCATTAAATTGTCTATTATAAATACAAGCAAACGTATACGTCAAGTATGCGTATAAAAAGCTTATTCAACTTATTAACTGACAACAGTTTATAGGTATTTAAGTATCTCAACAACGTCAAACTTGGGCCAGAATATGTACGTATGAATGACATTGAAATGTCTGTCTGATAATGGAAATTATATTAGAAAATCGCAAAAAGATTATAGTTATTACGTGTGAGTCCGCATATTAAGTACACGGTAACTTTCAAGTGACAAGAAGGGCTTGGAGATCCGACGACACATATTTTCCTTTCTATAGTTTTTGCGAATGGTCATTTGCCTAGAGGTCGCTGATGAAGCTAGGCTTGATGGATGGCCATTAATGCATTGCTTCGATTACTGTTTGCAACGCGATTTAATTGAAATTACTACAATGTAGGCTATGGATACATTCATTGTGGAATATTCTCATTATTATACATCCGATCTAATTAGGATTAAATCATTTATTAAAAACATTGATTTAGGGTTTTTAAATTATTCGACAGTGATTTAGTGTTGAAGGTCTTTTAGCAGGAGTCTGTACACGCATTTTCTTGAATATGCTTCACTATGATGATAAGTATATAAACATACACACGCCAGCTTTTGCTAAGATACCGTTTATAAGCACATTTTAATAGTGATTTACAAACGTTACACCCACGCCCTCAGACAAACGTTTAGTATCAAAATGTGTGTGATTCGTGTCTCATTTGGGATACATAAATTAAACTATGACGTTTTTCAATCATAAATATAGTGATCCCTAAATTATTAAAATTCTATTAATGTCAGCATGTTTTAAATATTAATAACAATATTTTCATAGGCGCGGTTCGTCGAAAGCTTTTAACATAAACTTAATGGTGATACGGCGTAAGTTTGTATGAATACAAGATGGCCATATTATCATTAGAGTACATTAAGCTTGTTTTGACTATTAGATGTCGAATATCGATTCCGTCCGTAACTGAATCATAAAAGATGTATGCTACTTTTTTAGATAGGTATTATATTTGAGATATCAAATATTAATGACGACTCGATAAGTTTAATTTTCAGATAATATCAATTGCTCTCGTTTTCATATTATGTATCATAAATGTAAATACATTTGTCAGATATTAGTGGCAGTCTGATTTTTGTCACAATCAGTCTCCGAGTCATTTTAAACGCTGTGAAGAGAAAACCTATGAGAAGAAGCTTGTGCAATATAACTGACTAAAGAATCCATAGCTGCTACCAGACAACCCAGGGTGATGGTGAGCATCAGCTCACTGAGGAGAGCCCGCGCATATATCGCGCGGGTGACGCTGGCCGGGTTGCGGTCGTGT
>DWDX01003745.1:0-12659 GCA_018245675.1 Agara michaeli
GTATGAATGCGCATGTGTCCTACTTGAGACGTCCGTTAATGACGACATTGGCTATTAAAAATTAGGAGCGGACCGGTGATGACTAGCGAAGTGAAATACATATACGAGTAAGCTTTAGCTGTATCTCCCTAATACTGTGCCGCTGTAATTAGTTTTGGAACAGCAGGCAGCCTCAGACCTACTCTGTAACATAAAAAGGCTTTCACACCCCACATACGAGAATGTGTCTCAAACCGCGACAAGATTATAAAAATAGGCAGACATTCGTACTAATACTAATACAAATATTTTCTGAAACAATACATGCTAATGTAACAGTCAAAGACAAGTTCCTATATAATATCTGCTGGTTGTTTAAGAGTATCAGTTTTCATTCGTACGTTGATTTCAATTGTTAAGAATTCCGTATTAGCGTTCAATAAAGTGTAAGGATATCAAAGAAGCGTTTATTACATTAAGAAACATCAAAAGTAACTGGAGAATTTATTTCAAAATTTTTGTGAATTAAATGTGAATAACTAAATAACATTTAAATCTATTATGTACATACATTTGCTAGTCGGTATCAATGCTACTACAAATGTGTGTCATAATCGCGTCATTTATACATACAATAACCAATCTATCCTTAACTTATAATGTGTAGTAACGATGAAACTTTACTTCGAGAATCTACATACATATATTTAAATACGTTCTTTCTTACAGGCGACGCCGATATGTCGCTGAAGCAGGGCAGCGGCACCGGCAAGGTCCACTTCGGTGGTCTAGACGATGTTTCCCTGTACGGCACGCCAGTGGAACCCGCCCCCCCAGCTCCCGACGCCAAGCAGGGATTCCTACGAAACCAGCTCCAAGCCCTCTTCCAGCCCACTGACAACAAACTAGCAATGAAACTGTTCGGCTCCAAGAAGGCTCTGATGAAGGAGCGGATCAGGCAGAAGGCGGCAGGACACTGGGTCATACATCCGTGTAGTAGTTTCAGGTAAGTCTTTTTGTTCTCAGTGCTCTCTTTATTTTGCTACGTGATTTATTTTGACAGCGAACCGAGTACAATGGGCAGGATGTTACGTGCGCTTAACACGACATTCTCGTTACTACTTGCTGAGTAGCTCGTAAATCATAAATACATTTCAGCTAAAAAATTGTGACGAACATGAAGAAAATGATAAAATGAAATATTTATAAAATTTGTGTTTCTAAAATTAATTTCTGAATATAATTTAACATTCATTAAAGCGGACTTATCGTCTTAAGTTTTTTACTATATTCATGATAGTCATGTTTACTTTAATAGGAACAGTTAAAATAAGAGATAAAATAATAATTATTTATTATTCTTAAGTATTATTATTGTCTTAGGTTAAATATACATATATGTATGAAAACAGATTTATGTATTAAACAGAGTACAAGCCGCGCGGAAATTAACAAAGGCCAGTTTGAACAAGCTTCGGAATAATAATTAGTTTGTGATTAAAAATCTATCACAAAATAAGCTTATTATGTCAAACGACGGGGTTAACATTAATGCTCCGCGAAAATAACTTATACGCAGAACAAGAGCAAGCTGATCGAAAATTTTAATTACATCACGAGCATGTCATGTCGCTAAAATTCCACTTAATGCATATTGAATCATCATTCGTTATTGTGTTCATTTAAAAATGTATCCTGCATTTATATTTGATGTTATATTTTTATATGTCCCTTTTCGACGTGCTATTCTAGTACCCTTTGTGCATGTTAACTAAGTACTTTAGTACCTTTTTATGTAAAAACGATGAGCGAACGAATCAGTAGCGTTCCCAATTGGCCGCTGCTATCTACTCGTATCTGCAACTGACTTTTAATACAACTATAGGAATGAATCCGTTAGTGTGAAATCATTTATTAATATATATTCTTCCCATATATTTGCTGCCTTACAACGTGATGTGTGTGGAAGCAATATTTCCTTATACAAATAGGCATAGTCGAGACTTTTTAGGCAATTTTCTTACGGGTTTCAATGCGTTCCCTCAAAACTAAGCACGTTTTCAAGTATAAATACACCTGGAAGTAATTATACACAAGATAAAATGAATTATTTATTTTATAATATTTATCAATAATAATTGTGATAATACCACGAACGCCTACCTGATGTTAAATTTAAGCAATTCAATGCCCGTGTTATGGTAAACGGACAGCTGATAAACATAGAATAGAACATAATGCCATATATAGGTATTTTTATCAAACCAAGACACAGAAACAAATGTGCTCGTCATACTGATGTTTGTGCTGGGTGTTAATCGATCCTACGATCTCCGGTTTTACAATCGGGGTCTCTAACCACTTCGCCACGAGGACAATCATCATTTCAAATTCGGAATGAGTATTTCAAATTAAATTAAAATGTTAATATTCAAATTAAATTTCAACGTTAATAATCCAGTAAAGCTCATTATATATTAAGTCTTGTACGCGAATTGAAATATTAGCCCAAGAAAGCGCAGGAGCTACTCTTGTTTGAGCTGAATTTCTTCATGAATTGATAATGCTTCAGATTTTCACCGAACTTAATTAAATTTCGCTTGCAGTGAGGTAGCTTAAAATCTATTGGGGCAGACGGGCTGACATGACTAGAATGGACCTTTTGTGAACATTTTACCTCATTATAATAAAGAAGACTTGCTAGTTATGATATCGCAAACAAAAAAGCTATCTAAAGAGACATCTTGTACAAGGGTATCTAATTACTGTTTCTAAAGATGAATTTTCCCTCTTTACGAAGAATGTCAGATTAGCTTACATATGGAATAATGCAGATTTCCTGAAGTAACGTGGATTTTTAATTCTATTCAATTACATATACGAGTACAAGAGTCACGAGACACTTTAATACATACATATATATAGGGCCAAGAGCTTGCCCTAAATTATATTACTACTATAGCCGTTCAAAACTACAATATTTTTTAAATCATGTTGTTTTAATCCTTTCTTATGTTAGTAGATTGTTATATCCAAAAGACATTAAATTATTAGGAGCAAATATTTTTATTAGTCTCCATTTTACCTAACGATTACCATAAAGCAAATAATACTGGTTATTAACATTTATAATACATAGTTTTATATGTATATTTAGCTTACAAAAATTATTTTGATATAAATTGTTTTTTTTATTGTCAAATATCTTTAACATTCTTATTAACGGAAGGCATAATTTTCCGGTCATCTTTTTTCACATACATCTTAATCATTGCACGTGCAAACTTGTGATGTTACGTAAGCTAATGAGATTATTTATGCAAATATGTAGGTACAAATTCAAGTAGTGCAACTACTTCATTTCTACTTGATGCATAATGCATAGGCAACGCAGTGATCGCATGGCTATTTAAAATATTGATTAAATGATTTAAAGCGATATGTAATAGTTATGTGATGTAATAAGACGTAATGAAACTAAGTATTTATTGGAGGATAATGACGCGGCGACGAAGGTAAATCAATGATGGTTACTCGGAGGCAGCTACTTGTTTTGCTAATATTTTTCTCGTTGTTTTTGGATTGCCATGACATATCAGAAATAAGTATAATAAGTTATAGTGTAATACTGATGTGGTAATATTGTTAAGAGTGTATTAAAATTCTACTTGATTTAAAAAAATATCCGTTACTTCTTCTGGGATT
The DNA here is from genome assembly GCA_018245675.1 of Agara michaeli. Lineage (NCBI taxonomy): Eukaryota > Metazoa > Arthropoda > Insecta > Lepidoptera > Hesperiidae > Agara > Agara michaeli. Next base: position 3,685 of record DWDX01003745.1, read on the forward strand.
GATTTCGCAACACGCCTGAGGAGGTTATTTATAATTCAAAAATATTTTGAAAGAGCTGTTTAAGAGCGTTTGAATTTTAAAACCAATGTTGGCACAAAAGAATTAACTGTATACCTTCCTTATTTACGAGCCGCAAATTGGGCAAGAAACGTCTACTGTTTTATAAAATAACTAGCTGTCCCGACGAATTTCGTACCGCCTAATAATAAATTAACAGTTCAGGAACATTATTAAAGCACTAATGTTGCTTTTAAAAAATAGGGGTTGGTGGTAGAAGGGTGAAAATTTAGGGTTGTACGTAATTTTTTATGCCAAATCATAAAAAAATTGAAATAAAAATCGTTAAAAAAATAAAGATAATTTTTGGGAGGTGGACAACCCTTATCATTTAACGATATAAAAAATAGTTTACATCCTATTCTTAGACCTACAGAATAAACACACAAAATTTCATAACAATCGGTCCAGCCGTTTCGAAGGAGTTTTGTTACGAACACTGTGACACGAGAATTTTATATATTAGATTAAACTTATTTGATATTACTTAATGTCATTTCTAAGCTCCCGTCTCATTGTCGGCGTCTATGTCCGGCGTGACTTGACAGCTTGTCTCGTATCGCGATTACAGATACAGAAGTTATTCGAATTCGAGCCAACGGCGCGGTACTTGTTTACTAACAAGTCCGTTCCACTTACATTAAGATTAATGTTAACAAATTAATATTATTGTCTTTTACAGCAAGGGATTGCGTGTTAAACTTATGTAGGTTATATTAGAATAATAGAACACAGACCTAAACACAGAAGCAAATACTGTGATATAGTGCGTTATACTTGAACGCTGGTATTCTGAAAATAAATTACATTAATTGTAAAATGTCGAATATTGGATGATACTTGAAGCCTCGTTATGCACCTACTGAACAACAGAAAACCTGCATGCTAGTCTGATTGTAAAAAAGTGACAGAGTACTTTAACCATCTGCAGTCTGTTCAATTTCAGTGTATAGCTGGGCATGAATGAAGGCAAGAACACAACGAAAATCGTATGCGCGCAGAGCACTTTGATAGAGAATCGACTTAGCGGCAAATCTCTTACCGGATGTTTATATTATTTTATTATATCAACCTTCGACAAGGTCAGACGACTGTTACTAACAATAACAAGCCCGAACACTCTCGGAAGCACGGAAGCATTCATGACAATTTGCCTCTAGCGTCACCTATTCAAGGGCCGACTGCGCCCATTATTTCTTTACTTGACTCATTTCTTACGAAAATTAGTCAAGTCTCTGTCCAAGAATGATTATTGTTGAGTAACAATATTTCACTTCATTTTGCAAAATTATCTTCAGTCGAGGTCAATGTTAAAATGTAAGTAATTGTTGCAAGCGTAAAAAGTATTTGTGGGCTAATAAAAGCAACATATGCATCTATTGAAACCAGAAACACACTGGTCACAGAGGTTGCGGTCATTGCAGGGCAACCGCACGACGTAATTGTGCCTACACAGGATTACCTACTATCTCCAGGAAATGTGTTGTAAATTTTCTTAACTATACAAAAAACAAATCCAATAACAAGATAAACAAAACAATGTTTTTGATGATTAACACATCATCATCATCATCATCATTTTGATGATTTGATTTAAATTAACCGATCAATAATCATAGCCTATTAGCAGAGGGCGTTAGTTTACAACCAGAAAGTCTACGTTTACACTTTCTTAGTATGTGTGTGTCTATAGTAATTAACCCCTGATATATGATACAGATATTTTACTTAAACCTGAAATGGGTACATCAATTATACAGAAAAATCATGACATGACAACCGTACCTAAGCCAGTTATGATCATGTCTCGTTCCAGTTTCTTCAGTATATGTACTTTAGATGCGAATCCAAGAAGTCGTCTCCTTTTAGTGAGATATATCTGGTTTAAAAATGGCGGGACAGTTAGAACAGTCAATATCATAAAGAAATCAAGTGTTAAGTATCTATAACACGAATAATAGTACTAAAAAAGAACAGTCAGAAGCAAGAAATATTTAACCAAACTTAATACGAAAATGTTTTTATATAAACAGATATAATCTCATAAGAATACAAAGTGACCTCACTGTTGTAAGGTTGTTCCTGGTACGTGAACCTATTGAATTCAGATATAACCAGTACACAAATTAGATAACAAACCCCTCAATGTCAAGGGTCCCTTGCGTTGCCGCATGCTACAATTAGACTCACCTAGTCCCAACCAGCTCGAGTAGAGTACAATGGCGGGTTCCGCGTTTGAATCATTCTCATTCCTGAACGGTGAGATGGATCTGATTTTTATGGAGATACGTTTATATGTGTCGTCGTGTAAAAACAGGTTCTATGCACTTTATATATCATTTTCGTTATCTGTCATGATTATTTCCGTAGAAGATTCAAAGTGGAAGAATGCCAAAGAATTTGAAAAACCGCTTTTTCTGGGTCAGTAAGAGTAAATTCTTATTATAAACAACGTGTTTTCTAGTTATTATCACTCGGTAACCGCCCGCCATACTAAATACCATACCATACTAAGAGATTCCCGCCATAAAAAATATACTATAACCTGAACCGGTTCACCAGACGTAACTTTATGGAGACAAATCTATTAGTTTTTGTGTTTAGCGAACATAATATGAATTAAAATAAGTATTGTTTTGGAGTGACTTGAATACTTTCTAGTTTATTTCTCTTTACTGGGTACTTCACTTTAACTTTTTTGAAAAAAAATATTTGATGTACTATTTTTTTCTCGTTATTACGATAGCCCTTGCTATCCAATATCCAAATATTCAAACGTTTTTCAGAAAGCCTTTATTACCCAAATTTACACTTGAATGTATATACGAAGCTCGCAAGAAACATTTATCACCGATTATCCTCATGCATTATCAAAAAAAATCGGATAACTCTTTTCCTTCGACAAATATTTTGCACGCTGCCATTCGAGCATATTTGTGTGTGAAATTGCTATCACAAAGGAAATACTCACCGCACCATTACTCCAGCAGAGCGGTAGGTATTGATTATTCATCGGCATTGTTTAACGACTCAGAAAACGGCCGGTTCACGTTGAATCCGAAATTCATGCCTGTTTCGGAAAGCGGAAAGGCAGAAATAGAATTAACCTTCGCGCGTTAGGTGCGCACACAGACCATGAGCTGTATTGATGCGATTTTATACAGTATTCATATTCGATCTTATGTTAAAGGTGTTTGAATTGATCATTCGCTTTTACCAGCCGTTACCGCACGCCTCGCGTAGGTAAAGTTGAAACTGCTGTAATAAATATTTTATGTATAAATGTAAATAGTTAAATATCTATAGTTTTTCTGAAGTATGATTAAAAAATCTTTTTTTAATAAGATCAGTCGAAATCCGTACGATATAATTTTAGCAAAACCAGTTAAAAATACATACACTTGAAAATATTGCAATATTATTAATACATAGAAATGAGTTATAAATATACGGCTTGTTGGTTCGTAATAAATTTTGGTAATACAGTGAATTTCTAAGAAACTGTAGTTTGTTGACGTTACTGTCTTCAGCCGCAGTATCGATAACAATGGCGGTGTTTTATAAACATGCTCACTTGTTTAAGTGAATGAACACTAGGTGTCGCTAGTGAGTACCATGTATTCTAAATAGCATCGTTCGTTATTCAATCTTCAGAGCATAATTAGGCAATTCAAATATTCTGAACGGTAAAGAACGACTTAAACATTTCATAAAAATTTTGGCTTTATTAAAAACGAATACTACCAATTATGATCAAATGATTACACCCGATGAGCATTCCATGTAAGTACCTACATACGTATGAGCGCACCACAACAGGAAATAAGTAACATAACATAATGATTTATATGCAACTTGTTCCGGCATGATAATGATATGCAATAAATGGAACAATGTTAATATAACACAAACGTGATCCCATTAAATCCAAGTGGGTATTCTGCTGTTTCCCTTAAGCCCTTTCGATGGCCTTCCTCAGCGTGATTCGAAAGACTCTGAGATCTCCAAAGGAACGCATCTCAGTTCTCCTAAATCGATACCCAGTATATGCTAGAAATGATTGCCAAAAGTTAATTTACCTATCATTATAATAAATCAAATGTATAACAATAGGAAGTAGAACTTTTTATAAGTATATTACAATAACCTTAGCGAATATATTATTAACTAAACGTGTATACATACAAGTATAGCTGTAAAATTCACGTTGGGATAACTACCGGTGGCATATTAGAGCGCTCACTTGAGGATAACAAACATTTCTGTATTAATGCTTAAATCGTAGAACCGCTTATTAACATCTTAAGTCATATCAAAGGAGTATCTCTAAGCGCCTAATGACAAGCCATTAACTAAATGTATTAGGTATTAAGCACTTCATCGCTGACCTCAAAGACTTAAATATACTCGTATACAAAATGAACAGGAATAGTTACTATATAACGCGAAAGTAATTCCGTCCCACATAATATTATAATGGAAATGTTACTTAACTTTATATTTAGAATTACTAGTGTCCATTCTAAAGTGGTCATATTTCATTTATGAAGTACTATTGCTTAGTGACATAGGTATTTAAAGTAGGTAATAATCCACCGTAAAAACACTGTAAAAACTTTAGACAACAGTGTAAAGATTAAATAAATGTATTGCATAAATGAAGCAAAATTAACCCAGCCGTATGACATTTATTTAAAAATCTGGCGCAAAATGATTCATGCTTTAACGGCTGTGATCACGTAAATGACTTAAATGCACATGTTTTGATTACACGAGGCGCGAACAGCGAACAGCCCACGGGAGCGGCCAACGAGGTCACATATTATTGACTGTGAATGATAGCTATCGTTTCTAACTATACAAAATAGGTTTGTCATTTAAATGTAGAACATTAAATTCCAATATAAAAAATATTATCAATATAATTTTAGTCTTGGTGACTGACTGCAAATGTTCCAAAAATATAGTAATATTAAAAAATATAGCTTATTAATGAGACGTTGTCGACTACAATGTCTTTTTGTTTCATATCGCCTGTTTATTTCTAATGAAGGAAATATAATGAAGCCTTATAGTGATCAATCAGGTCAGCCTGTTATTTGTAAGTATTTAATGAAAGACGTAGACACAAACATACCTACTATGCATACGTCGAAACGACTATGTAGTTTAAACATAAAATAAATATTTTACGTATTAATATTACCTAATGTAGACTGTCAATGTTCCATATAAAATTGTATTAATTATTAAGGAAATTGGTTGACCATGTTTAGAATTTAAAAGTTATATGCACATTACTTTTACATTACGACCTTGTTTGTAAATGTCTATTATGAATATAAGTATACCGTAGATTTGATAGGATCTTTATTTGTGTCTTAATAAGTGACTATCAAGCGTTTTTGTACAGAACGATTGACACTACCAAGAAATAACGGTGTATGTAAGATCAATTTAAAAGTATTATAGTTGAAGACATTAATTAACAAGTAATTATCCGCATGTATCACGTTATATGATCATTATAATTAGTTTCTGGACACTTTCTTTATAATAATTGACACTAACTTCTATCTAGTTAATCCTGATATTTAGATGAAAGTTGAAATTATTTACAATCATTGTAACACTTTACCTTGCAGCAATCCGCGATATTTTGTTCACCATCGTGTGCTCCTGAGCGTTTATAAATATTAACTGCTTAGTAGTTTTTAAACAATGACTTTGATTATTATCAAATATAGATAAAATTGTATTAAGTTATACTGTAAAATTACATGGATTGGAATTGCAATACGATAACTGACATAAATAGATTATTAATGCGTGTCTGCGGTGTAACAATGGTAACGTACAAAAGTAGCTGCCTGTTAGGATTTTTTCATGATGTCCTAATATCATATTATGTATAACGAATTTAATGTATCAGGTCACAACGATCACTGTATTACCTCCACGCAAATTAATATTGTAGCCTGCCTGATTGCTAGGTTATAAAAAAAAGCACTTTTCGATTCTAATATTTTTATTTATGGCCGCCCAGAAAAAGTGACAAGTTGATTGTTTGTGCTGCCATGTATCGTCGCCCGTATGAATGTTTGTTTTACAAACGGCTTTCGGCTTTGCGAGTGGCCCATTCAAATTAATCACTCGTGTTGACATACTGGATATCTCACTACAGTTTCAAATGTACCTAGTATTTGTTTTACGTTTGTGAAATATACGAGTACGTTTATCAAGAAGCATAAAGCAAACCTGACTGAAAATAAATAACGGATTTGCACTTGACCTATCATGTATCAACATAACGTGATCTTAATGTCTAAAGTAATCATACATTGATTCACAGTTAACTCGCAAACGATTTTGATACTAGCAAAATGTAATAATTTAGTACCTACTGTAATGTACTATTCAAGAGAAATCAAGATTTGGTTTAAATTATATTTCAAGCATTAGTACGTTGCGGTAAATAGCAGTGATAGCCTAATGTTTAGATTTAGGATTTTTCGGATTGTTTTTAATAATACATGAATATTTTGATAACCCTACTTGGGATAACTTATATTTTAATCAAAACTTTAATATTCATATTGCTATGTAAAAGTGTTTATTTCCTTAGGGGTAGAACATTTAAATGGCCCGCGGGTATAATTACCGCTTTAACAAAAGCAAAATATGTTATGCATTTTTCAACAATTTATCGCTAGGTTGGCAAGCTTAACGACTCACTCAGTATTATCGTGAGAATTACATTTTAATGTCCCTGTATAAAGAGGCTGGTTTTTGTATTTACCCATTATGTGGTAGTGAGGAATATAATAAATACAGATAGATAGATAGAGATAGATACCAATAAATCATTCAGATACCACAACTCGACACTTCAATCCTTAGTTCAGCACGGATTGTCTAAAGACAAAATTTAGAAACAACCTCCCAGAGAAACATATCAAAATAACTTCAGGGGAATACCTGTACATTATTCCAACTCATGAAGACCTAACTGGAATTCTGTTAGCAGTAGTCAGCCATTAGGAGACCGAGTCCTGAGTAGAATATCGCGACAAAAAATCGTTAATATTTATTTCAGTACAAGAGGAAAATGGTTTTCTATTGAACATAACAACCGTAAGAGGCAATTGATCACGTTCACAACAGAATTTTTACTATTATTACATACGCTATGTTATATAAAGTGTTCGCATAAAAGTCTGCGCTCATCAACTCGATCAAAAGACTATGCAAATTCTCTTAACTATTCTTACATGAAACAAAACAATGTGGGCATATAATTCAACGATACCTTAACTTATTTTGTGAAGCCTGTGATTAACATTGGATAGATAAAGGGCTGTTAACATTATATGACTCAATTCTTAACAAATTCCCTACAACGATTGGCAAATTGTTATAACACATAATATGTACAAATACACATTGACTGTTATAGTAAATTCTACATTTTCCTCGTAACCTTATCACTTGATGTCAACTTATTATTGTCCTTGATACTTCCAAAGGATAAGTTTGTCATAAATATAATATGAAATTCGCTAGCGACACCAAAAAAAGTTAAATCACATAGTAAAAATATCACATCAAGTCCTAGGTCTACGCCACAAATATTCTTATCTCGTTAAGAATACAAACATCAAATGTATCGTATCACCAAACGTTTATATAAGTAGGTATACTTAAATCCAAATTAACATAAACAATTCTCGTACCCGAACTTTACTCATAGACTTTATTGATCAAGCAATCTTACATTCCAATTAAGTTTTTATTATTTACCATCTTAATAATGACATAGTGAACTAGTTCTAGTTTATTTAAAGAGATCATAATTATGTTAATTTTAAACGCTGTATGCAATGATTAATCATGTTTTCTTGACCTACTTACGTGTCAACTTCGTAGGTGGTCTCGCTCGTATCAATGACAAACTGTTAAATGTAATTTTGATTGACAACTCATTACTCGTACTATATGGTCTAGTAAATTACTAAGTGGTACAAACGTAGTAAAGTCAAATAAGATAACCAAAGCGGAAGGAAGGAACAGTAATGTAGGTACCTATAACAAGTATTTTCGGAATAACTGAAAATCAAACATAATCACAGAAACGCGAAAAAGAAATTAACAATGTTATTGAAAAGTATTTTCTATTATAAAGTAGAATGTTTTATTACTTTCTTGATGCCCACGTAAACTTTTCGTTAGATAATAACAACATGACGTTATACCTACGCTAAAAATAAAAACACCTACGCTCTCGACCTTTACACAAATCTACATAATATTTAAACTAATCATGAAAAGCCACAGCTGTAATAAAATATGTATATGAACATGTAAGTTTGCACGTTACTTACTATTGGTACATTTAGCTACATATTGTACAGGAGTACATATAATAGTAAGTACATTTAGCTATTACTGTACTACTCTACACACACGTGTACAGCGAAGTTAAATCCGTGCGGGCGAACAGGAAAGTCGATAGAGTCGATACAAAGTTCGTGCAATATTGAATATGAAACTCGCAGGAACACAGCTAAATCGTACTTACATACAACGGTTATTTGCTTTCTTTTATTTTGTTTCAGTAAACGTTCATACGATTTTATTGTTCTTATACACGACTCCTTTGTGTACAGATAGCTTGAATGACACGGATTAGGCGGGGTTATTATTCTGCAGTTGAAGAAGGCAGCAATTAAAGTGTAACAAGTTATATTTACGTAACTTGACCATCACGACGGTCAGCAGAATAGAGAGAACAGAACTAGAATAGAGAGAACATCCTAGTTTATATTGTATACAGTAAAATTATTTAGCTAGATACTGCAAAATTATTTAGCTAGATACTGCAAAATTATTCAAAACGATCTTGATCAAAACTTGTCGTT
>DWDX01003746.1:0-12658 GCA_018245675.1 Agara michaeli
GACTTGTAACATCTTTATATGTACCCATATTTGTGCAAATAAACGTCTTTGTCTTTGTCTTTGTCTTTGTCTTATCAATAGCGTATATGGAATTGGCATAAAATATTTATACAATTAATTCTAGAGTCCCACTGAAGTAATGATCGGAGAGAAATATCCTTAACAATTATATCTAAATAAATAATCTTTCAATAGACCGTACGATTTTCTTCTAAATACATAACAACGAAAAAAAGCGTCTTGGTAAATCTGTGATGAAGCTAGCTAGCTAAGCGCTTAAAATTTACTGTTACCGCTGAATCGTTTTCTTCTTATTTCTTCTTAGCGCGGTTCGCGACAATCGAGCGCTTAAAACTGTCCGATCGTCCGTTTAAACCGAGAACATTAAACACACGGTCACTATGTACACGACGTATTGTATCACAGTTTTGTGGGAAGCGTTGCACAGTTCGCCGTAACAGTAGCAGTGCGTTGTTTTGGTGACGCGTTCCACGTCGGTCGTGTCCGCCTTGCAGCCCTCCTCGTACACCTCGTGGATGTCGTGCACGTGCACCCATTTGTGGTTGATCTTCCTCTGGTCGCCGTGTACCGTTTGGGCGGCACACCCGCGGTGGTGATAGCTTTTCGGTGTCGGTGTCACTGAAATGTTTTCAAGTACGATTGTAATTTTCACTGATTGCGAAAACGACGATTGATAATAATAAAAATAATGTAATTAGAAGAAGATGTAGTGGCCACGATTAAAAAATGATTGGGACACGTGTCAGAAAGGTAAGGATGGTAGAATCGCGAACCAGATTTATTTACAGCACTTAGTTATAGGCTACTAGTGCTCTGTGGGTACAGAGCTCTATGCACATATAACTCTCTCTCTCTCTCTCTCTCTCTTTGTCTTTCTCTTTCTAAAATACTTATAACGTTTTTTTGTTGTTCCGTGTTTAAACTTAATATGTAGTTATAAACAGGAAACGGAAATGCGGGCGGCAACTCGGTTTAAGTGCTCACTGCAGCCTATAAGATTTTGATGCATGGGATTACATCGGCGCGTAAGATATGTTTGAGCTCAGTCACTTAGCGGTTGCCATACTGACTGAGGGAACTGTTCAGTACCGATTCTTGTATGCGCCTCGAACCCGAACACGATAGTAAAATAATAATAATAAAGGGAGCCTCTGTAGTCAAATTTTGTGCGCTATCGTCCCCTGCGTGCTTCACGTCCCCACGATGTTCAAAATGTATCTGTGCACGAAATTAAGTTCACTTGTATCGTGAAATTGTCATATTTAGGTGCTTTCTGCCTACCCCGTTAGGGACGGTATACTATTATTATTATTATTATTAGATAATAACTGATTAGTAACCAGATTTTCCATTTCGGCGATGAATCCGTGTCCAGTAGGTACTACTTGTATACATACGATATTACGTTATATAATATATAAAGTTTGTATTGTTATTCTTATAACTCAAAAGTCTCGCTTTACTATCTTCTTAACACTATATTAAAATGCTCTAACACTAAGAAATACAGTGGATATCAACAACAACAACAACAGCTGACGTTTACGATGTCGGTATGGAAATCAAATCACTCACGAAATTTGTTACTCCAAATTTAACATTACGCAGAATGTATGTAGGTACATGTGTCAGTCGGAATTATTGATTCATTTCAAATACCAAGAGATCACACTTCGATTTCCCTGTATGATTCATGTAACGCAATGCAGTGCTTTACAGAAACGGATCTTCACATTTTAACACCTAATTATGTTTAAGACTGAATTCATGCGCGAGTATTACGACGAAGCGTGAAAAATGTTCTATGAAGAAATGTCACTCCATAGATTTTTTAAAATACACTTCACAGTATTAATTGTTTATTTTTTTAAGTCAATTAAAAACCACGGTTTCGTGTCTCCAAAGATTCAAGGTGTTTTTTTACAAAACAAAACACAATCAACACAGTGACTAATTGAATCTTTTTGGCACGTCCGTAGACTTCCACCAAATGGATATAAACATACAATATAGTACTTACAACAATAATGTTTACTGTTTGTTTCTGCTGATCTTCGAAACGGTTGGACCGATTCTGATGATACTTTCTCTGGCATATACATAGTTGATATTATAAATCGTAATATAGACAACTTTTATTGATAACAAACAGCATTCCACGCGTGTGATTCCGCGCACGTAAATAGTGACACAACAATATCAAACGATCGAGCGTTAAACAGCCGTTTTATTTCGCATATGGTAAAAAAGCAGAGCCTAAGGAGTAAATTCCGCTTACGATTTGTATTTGAAACATTCCACAGTAAATTCAGTTCGTGGAGCTTGCACTAACATAGTGACGTCACCGAATCGTGAAGTTCGGCCTCGTTTTAAAGCCTTTTACGCTACCGCGTGCTACATATTGGCCGAGTCTCGTCGTGTGTTACACAAACAGTAATTGATACCATATGCAGCCATTTAATGAAAACAGTTCATTAGACAATATGTTATCTTTCATGAAACCTTGCAGGCGCCGGCCAGGCGCCAACGCGCCTGGGCATTTGGCCGCTTATAAATTTTTATTGCGACACTAATCCGAATATTGTTGGAACATACCATAAAATGGCGCTTCTTAATAACCCATTACACTGGCGTAGATTAAAGTTCAAATAACCATATATGCATGACATAAATCTGATCACATTGTCGATGTTTGATACGTTTTGTGGCTACTTTATTACTGTGATTTAAGCGGATAACGGTAAGTGCAAGAGCGATCCGAAAATAATGTCCTTTTATACGTAATCTATATGTCCTATTCCATAAGTGAATGCATGCTAAGTATATGTTATGGGTGTCGCAACTGCTGTATATGGTTTAATGTGTCGCCGGTGGCTAGCGTGTGGCACACTTAGCGAATACTTTTTAAGGCAACTTGAAAATATGGCACGAAAATATTTACGAGCTGCCAGTGATCCTTTTTAATAGTCGTTATTAGTGTGTTCACATTTCTAACGAGTATATAAAAGAAATTTTCATATCTGTAAAGTACGTAACGCGCCTGTAATCCCCTTAAGGGGTAGGCAGAGAAGTGTAGTACACCCCCGCATTTCACCAGTTACGTTTAATTCCCACAATGTAATAGGTGGTGAGCCTATTGCCATGCACCGGGCACACATTCAGACTCCGAGGCACTACTAGAAATTCTAAATTAGAAAAATCCAATAGTACCCAACCCGGGATTTGAACCCAAGACCCGATCGGCAGTCGCGCTAGCAACCGCCCGACCAATGAGGCAGTCGAGTAGTCGATCTGTAAAGTAAGACTCGGAAAATCTATTATAAATAAATATTTCATCGAATACCTAGTTGACGGCGCCTTACCATATTATAAAACCCAATAGAAGACTTAAAAAGTTCGTTCTAACCCACCGCAACGGGGTAAAGTGACTAATTTGTGGACAAATGAGTGCCAATTTAATTATGAGATAAAAGCAATAGGGCATTGAACTTGTGATCCATATTATGAATACCGTTCAGAGCCTGTAATTAGTAACCTATAGTAGATATAAATACACTCATGGCGATATATTTAATTGTGATTATGTTTTTCTTTAAACGGTTTACGTAATTATTTGAGAAATAAAATACCTATCTTTAACGGTTAACCGCATTTCTTGTCCTGTATTATCTATATGCTATTATAGTTTATCAAGAAATTCACGTTACTGTTGAGTTCCATTACATATGCATTCAACGCCAGTCGTCTTCAGAAATAACGTATTTCATACGTGAACAAATATATATGTAATATGGTATGAGTCCGATAGACGGAATCGGAAGCTAAAATTCCTATGCGTCGAGACTGGAATTCGAATTGTCTAGTTGATGCGTCTGTTAATAACGAATCATATTAAGTATTCATGATACGCTATTTTCACAACTGAGAACTTATATTCGAATACGATATAGAAATTTCGAGTCTGTATAATAGATTTTGCTATTGAAAGTGGTGAACGAATAGAAGAGAAATGTTTTAAAATAGTATTATAATATATCGATTGCTGGCACGTAGAACTTTAGGTTTCTAGTTATATATAAATGACTTTAGGCTCACGGGTCTCAAAGGACCAACTAAAATATCTCTCGTTTTTTTGTTTTGTAAGTATAAATCTAGCTGATAAAATATTCGCATTCATATTATTGACATTGAATTTTTGTTCAGTTGCTCTTAGAATAAATTATTCCTTGAACAAAAGTTGGTAAGATGTAATATCGAAATAAACCCAAATCTTTCCGATTGTCTGAAGATACGGACTTGGTTTTGAACGCTTTTGTCCGAACGTTCTCAATGCCCTTTACATCCGATATGATAAAAATCTTCACTTATCGATAACGACCTTCACTGATAAATATGCTCTCCGAAGATTGCAGAATTTGAATATAAATATAACTATTGCATAAGTTGACAGAGTGCTTTCGAACAGTCAATGGATCAGGATTTAGCGTGTTACGTGTACATACTCATTTACCATGCGTTAATTAATGCAATGTCGCAAGAGTTACATCAAGCCAGTGCTAACCACATGCGATATAAAGAATGGCTACACCCACATGTCAGATACATATCAAATTAAATGTTTGAAGTGGGCGATACTTAGCAGTTTTTTAATGAACACTATTTTAATCTTATAGCTGAGTCAGTTCTTCGACATATGTGGCAAGCTATTCTTGTATTATCTATACCATCCAAGTTAACCTCTTCGCCTTCCATTTGCTTGACACGGGTCTCACCTTGTGATTTCGCCGATACTGATTTCGGTTACTAACAATACATGGTAGTCACAACCATAGTTGGACAGTATTAGGTGCTTTTTAAATTTGTAAAGTGCGGTTGAACGATATTCAAAGGCACGAGAACTGAGTCTTGCTGACGTAATATTGCTTCAGTACCTAATCTCACATCGTCAGTCTACAAGGATTATGCTGCCATTTTAGCATTACGATATTTAAAACACCTCTCATTTGTTACGTGCATTTTATAACTAAAAATTGAAATATCACTTGTTGTATCGGTGAAGGAAAACATCGTGAGGAAACCTGCACACCTTAGAGATATTATAACGTATGTAATATTTTTTGAGGTGTGTGCAGTCTACCAATCCGCACATGGCCTGCGTGGTAGACTATGGCCTAAATCCTTTTCATTATTAGAGGAGACCCGGTCCAGCAGTGGACCAATAAGAAGAGTGGGAAAAAATTTCAAAACATAAATATTTCTTTATCACTTGCACACTTACTTCCATTGTCCAACTCTAACGTCGTCACCCTCTTGTGACACATGGTGGAGTTCAGACAGTTAACCACGAATCTCTCGCTGCCGTCGAAGTCTTCACACTTGGGCTCGTCGGGCGAGTACAGCGCCTCGGCGACGCACTTGTAACACTGCACGCCTGTCGCAGCTGTGAGCAAAGAGTACAACATTATTTGTTATTTCATCACTTCTATTGTAACATTGCTGGTCACGGATCTCCTTTCATAGTAAAAGGCCATAAGGGTTTTATTTGGGCCGTCGTCTACCGCTCTCGCCAAGTCCGAGTTGGCACACTTCACAGACCTAAAAAAGAACTTTAAGGTACAGATACATATGCTATTAAACATGCATTGCTGTATACAAGAACACTCGAAAGAAACATGCTTCTTTATAACAATGTAGGTATAGACATGCTAATAATTTCCAATTGCTCAATTGTAGCATGCTTTTGAGTTACAAATATGCATGCGTATCTGTGTCGCCGGTTTGCCGGTTTCCTCAAAATGTTTTTTTTTTATGTTGGGAGAGTAGCGAACGAGCTGGCCAGCAGTCACGAGTGACCGCTCCCGCCCATGGACATCTGCAACCGACCTCTGATAGGGCTCTAGGGCTTATTGGTATCCGCCCTATCAAAGGTCTGTCACAGATGCGTCACTACTCTTGAGGTCTGAGATGGTCGCCTCCGGTATAAATGTGGACCGGCATCCACACGCTTCAAACCGAAACACAAATTGTAAAAACTTTATTAAATTAATTAATTTCAGCTGCATGATATTTCAACAATGTACTTGAATATATTTTTATTATTCTGCGTGGGGTGTAGTCAATATTCTTATAGCATCACGCTATGTCTTTAACGGGGTAGGCGGCAAGTACCGAGCGCTTTAAAAATCATAATGTAGGTTTATCAAAATCGAATAAACACTAATTTTATTAAGGACTTTAATAGTACAATTGTAATACCAGTCACATTTCACAGAGGAGTTGCAAAATTAAAAGAAAAAATGTATTTCAAAAATTATTCAACGAGTCACATTTTGCTACAAAATTCATCTGAGTTTTATTTGAAAAAAATTTTTTTTTTTCTGCCCAAAGTTGTCAAACACAATAATTAAACAAGTACATGATTGACAAAAAAGTAAAATATAATATTTCGAAATTAAAAATGTACGCTTCAATATGTTTATACGTAGAATCTTTATTGAAAATTCGTCATATAGATAAAATTCCGCGTTCCGCTGACGTAAAATTCCCTTACGAAATTTCATGAGCCATTCGCAACTACGTTAGTAATCCACGAAGTGCTGCATTAATTTAATATTGTCACGTAGCGTAGAAGCGAAACAGTTCGTTAACCGTTTTGTAATATGCGTTATGTCTGGCGTAGAGGTACCAACCAGACATGCCAACATAACATTTGCTAATCACTACATAGTATAAAACAAAGTCGCTTTCTCTGTCCCTATGTCCATATGTATGCTTAAATCTTTAAAACTACGCAACGGATTTTGATGCCCTTTTTTTTTAATAGCTAGAGTGATTGAAGAGGAAGTTTTATATGTATAATAATAACATTTGTATAATAATATATGCGCGGGACGAAGTCGCGGGCAAAAGCTAGTCTAATATATAAAGTTCTCGTGTCACAGTGTTTGTAACAAGACTCCTCCGGCTGCTTGACCGATTCTCATGAAACTTTGTGTATATATATAGTAGGTCTGAGAATAGGATGTAAACTATTTTTCATACCCCTAATTGATAAGTGTGGTCAACGCCAAAATTATTTTTTTTACTCTTTTGCACAATTTTTTCTATTTTAATTTTTTTATGATTCGGCATTAAAAAATACATGCAACCTTAAATTTTCACCCCTCTACCACCAATCCCTATTTTAATAGCGATATTAGTGCTTTAAAGATTTTCTGCTCTTGGCGGTCCGTAATCTAGAAAATTAAAATGCTGCTCAAAGTCACTATTCCACGCGTACGAAGTCGCGGGCACAGCTAGTATTATTATAATAATTTTCCATATTCCTCGTGACGTGAATATAATATTACAATTAAAAATATTTGTGTCATCTGTATCGTACTGTCTAGCAACGTCGTATATACTCTTTTGTATATAATTGGTGCTTTCAATAACTTATGCTTACATTCAAAAATTTCGAGTCCAAGTTTCAAAGATGTTAAGTCGAAATTGTTATTTTCATAATAATGGTAATCTTTGTGGTACACAGATTACGAACGTTGTTTGATTATTTATTTATCTATTGATTGAAAATTATAATCTCGAAAATCATTAATTATACAAATATTAGCTTTTGCCCGCGACTTCGTCCCGCGCATACATTATTATACATATAAACCTTCCTCTCGAATCACTCTATCCATTAAAAAAAACCGCATCAAAATCCGTTGCGTAGTCTTAAAGATCTAAGGATACATAGGGGCATAGGGACAGCGGAAAGCGACTTTGTTTTATACTATGTAGTTATATTTATCGGTGCAGTAATTTTCATCATTTTACGAGCTTATATGTTCAGGTGCAGTCCAAGTTACGAAATAACCTCGTCTGTGCAACCACATTCGGTTAGCTAAATGCGGTTAATTATATATATCTTTAATAGGATATGTGACCCGAGCCAGTAAAGTAACTAACGCAGACTGCTGGCTAAATATATAGACACTAAAGTTACGAAATTTTGAAAAATATGAGCAATTACCCAGCAGTTTAATCGTAAAAGTTTATAAATGTACAGGTTATATTTTAAGTTTCGTGTTGCATACATTTAACGATTATGGAGGCAACCGTTTTACCTATTCCATTAAACAGCTGAATTAAATTCAAATTGTTAACGTGCATCATTCATCAAACTCCAGTGAGAGCTTTAATTGCATGATTTAAAAAGATATTATGATTTTTCCAAAATGTATGCGTATAATAAACATTTAATTAGGTCGTTGTCCGTCCACTTTGGCGTTCTATCCAATTTGTATGAATGTTTTATAGAAATTTGATTTTTGTAGTTACGAGAGACCCTTGCCCAGCCGTGGGACATAGATAATGGTTGCAGCCAGCCAATATGCACGCTGGTTTAAATCTAGAACGCGTGTTAGTGCAATACGACATTGGCCAGTGATAGCAATACCCGAGGGACATATAATCTCTAGGGGCTCTTGCTAAATTGTTCTTCATATTACTCGCCCTGCACGAGTGAGCATCGGTCACTGACACGAATATAAAATTGAATTCTGCTTGTCCTAGTGAATTAATTCTCACACATTATCGATTATAGATCAAAGATATCACACATAGAGTTCAAAATAAGTTTTCCAATGCTGACGTGATATATTCTCACAGTATACCTTAATAGATGCGCAAACTATGCATAAGATGGACCTCGCTTGCCTAGGAATAGCCCATTGAACCTTGTGAATACTCCTAGGTCATGGTTCTAGGAGACCGAGGAGGGGTTACGTTTAGATCTTTTTTCCAAATTGTTTGGTTTTGGTAGTTCAGTTTAATTTGTATTATTCATTATAATATATATAACTCCCATGATCGTTATGCATATTGTAGTTATTAATAATATAATTATGTGTAACCTCAGGCTATGGTAGACCGAGATGAAATAGTTAGCGAACGAAAATTCGTAGCACTTTTTAAAAATAAGAATGAAAAATAATCTTTTTTATCTATGCGATATAAATATAAACAGCTAATACATTAAATATTCTTCGTGTAGCATTTTATAATGCTACAATGTTGTAATTTATGTGGTTATAATAAGTTCTAAATTCAAATATGCTAGTTGGAGTCGTAGATAAAACTGGAAATATAAGGAAAATGAGAATATCAACTTCCTTGTACGAGAAAAAGATGTGCATAAAATAAATACCTGCATTTATTTATATTTCACGACGCTTCAAGGTAATTATGAGTTCGTCATTATCATGTATAAATGATTACGCTTATTATATTAATGTATGTACCGCGAACGAACGTTTCATTGTCTTCTGCATAAATCAACATTTATCGTTAAGTCTGCATTAAACAAATATTACGGGTAAAAACTATATTACGGGTAAGTATTCGAAATTCAAATTTCATTCCAAATATAAATATTTAATTGACAAGTGGATTAGTGCTTAGAACGATTACAAATGTTGTCGAAATTACAAGAAAAGTTTTGATTGATGTGAATAGGCATTGATGGACAGCAGCCCGACTTTGAAAGGCAATTCTTCCGATGGTTCAATGAATTGAAGAGCCATCGACTGGCGTGTCTGACAAAGAAATATGTCCGTGCTTTCAAAAGGATATTTTTTACACGAGTTAATCATTGATGATCACAGTCTATTTTATCCGCAGTATGCAAAGTGTGCAAAAAATATAAATTGTACACTTGCGCCGTTAGATTTTCCCACTATAAATCACCACTACGTCGCTTCCTGTATTGGAAGATGACGCTTCACGGGGAAAGCACACTCGCTACTTTTACTATTTACGAGTTTACAATCGTCGACCGTGTGCTGTTCGCATTTACGTTACCCTTGTCCTTTTGTTTTGAGATTCGATACAGGTCTTGTTCAGTAATTTAGACCGGACTAGAATATTCTGTTAGCCATTTCAGTGCTAGTTCAATTCTAGGTACAGATAATATTGAAACTTGGTGATCGTTAACAATTCGAATCTAAACTAATATAGGAGACAACTAAAAGGAGAGATTTGATTGTTTGTTACCGTTGAATAGGCTCTGAAACTACTGGATCGATTTGTGTAATTCTTTCACCATTAGAATCCTACATTATCCCTGATAAACACGGGCGATAGATCATTTAGAAAAAACTAGTATTTCGAGCATTCGATGTAACTTCGATATTTAAATTTCGAACGACGTTACGATAAAGGATGCTAAAAATGCTGTGACTTTTTAAGTTTTGCACAAAAAATGCATTAATATGACCGGTTTGCGTAGAAGCTGACCCGTGCACCCCATTAGCTAGGGCCACGCCATTACTCGGTCTATGACCTTGCTGTACTGGTCGTTTGGGGCTAGGAATGTATGTAAATTCTCGACAAGCAGGCGAAGATAACTGTTGTAAAACATAATTACTTGTTCATAGTAAATGTTGCTGTGACAGTCAGTGTGTTAAACCAAATTAGAATTATCGTTAGCTATAGAATTTGATAGGCAATTATGAAATTACGTACATTGTCTATATAGTCATTGCATATATTTATATCCAAGCTCAGAGAAATATAAACATAAGATAAGATAAGATGCGGAAAGAAGGAGTATTCTTTTCTTTTTCTTTAAGACCAGGTAGGTACCGTTGACGATATTCCCGAATACAGAGCGTGTTGCGAATGGAACAATACGCTATTCACCATAAGTGCCTTACCATAGAGCCTCACAACCAGCAGCAGTCTTTGCAACCGCTTAATGTAAACCGTAAATAATACGGTTCAACCTAGATGGCGCTAGTTACTCCAGTTTGTCAAGCTATTTGCGCAATTAATATTTGCCCGAACTAGCAATGAGGTTGTATCAGGTTTTTCAATAATATATGCAGTTACTATAGCATATGAACAAACGGTAGCTATGTGTGTACAATGACATATTAATTTGGGTCACACACAAAACATGTTTGCATTAGAGTTTGCTCTACTTGGTAATAATTATTGCAACATAAAATATTTAATACGTGTGAAAGATTGCAGACGCACTTATCTATGTATGTGGGTTAATGTTTTCAGGTGTTTTTTTTGCGCTGAGCACGTGTCTCATCGGTGTTCTTAGATATTTTTGGGTTTTACGCCGTCCTAGTTAGCGCTTCCGTGAGCGCGTAAGGTTTTCGTGGTCAAAATTCGAGTTTAAACTAATTTAACTTTGTTTTTTTTTTGTTGTTCATTTTTTTGTTATGTTTACAAATGTTTATATTAATAGCAATAAAGCTTGTTCATACCTACCGAATAACAAACAAACAATGTAAAACGTACTGAACTATTTTGGTTTTCCCTATTTATTTATATATATATATAATAAAATATCCCTATAATAAAATGTGAAATGTGGGGGTGTACTACACTCCTCTGCCTACCCCTTAAAGGGATTACAGGCGTGATGTTACGTTTATAATAAAATGTATCACTACATAGTATAAAACAAAGTGCTTTCACTGTCCCTATGTATGCTTAGATCTTTAAAACTACGCAACGGATTTTGATGCGGTTTTTTTCAATGGATAGAGTGATTCGAGAGGAAGGTTTATTATATGTATAATATAATATATGCGCGGGACGAAGTCGCGGGCGAAAGCTAGTTACATATACTATACAAATGTCGGTGAGCGGCAGTGACCGGATTCTAAAATTAAAGTTTTCCTTCATTTCCGATATACCATTGTTTGTATATTAAGAAGGTTTGTGCGTGTGTGTGTGTGTGTGTGTGTGCGTTTTGTTTTTTTAATTAATAACACGTGATTGTGTCGTGAAGGTTACATACCCAATCGGCTACAGCTGCCTCGCTACTCGAGTGAGGTAAGAACTCTGAATGGCATATGATTTAGTATATCCTTTCGCAACAACATTCAAACTGAACAAGAAATCAATAAAATCATTATTGTTGGTCGTTTAAAACGAACGCACCAAGTCAGTACAGATTTCATAATTGCCACGCGCCACATTGATCGGATCAATTGATTCGCTATTAATGATCTTATAGCACGTGCTACATGGTGTATATTTATGTAGTAACATATCGCATGCTTAATGAAACACTGACTCATTAAGAGATAAGTTAAAATTTTGTTACGTATAGATACACATATCTTTTTTTACTGTGATCTAATAGATAGTTTATCGAATGTACAAAACACTAGCACTTATAATTAATTTACTAATTTAGTTTTAATTTTATTCATCAACAAGTACGATAAGGCCTCACTGCTGTTGTTTACGGATATATTTGTATCAAAATGTAAATACTAGCGACACCTAGGCTATTGTGTGTGAAATAAAGTCTTGCAATGAATATAGATTTATGGAACAATAGGACACTTATCTATGGTATCCGCACTGTCTTATGTATGTCTTTCAAATAAACTCACTCTTGCACTGAACAGCATAACGTGTTTACTTTAGATTTTTTTTTTTTATGTTATGAGAGTAGCGAACGAGCTGGCAGCATGAGTGACTGCTCCCGCCCATGGACATCTGCACCCGACCTCTAGTAGGGCTGTAGGGATGGGACTGTTAATGTAAAATCAGTTAATAGGTGTTAATAACAATTAGTTGGTGAGTATTCGTTAGTAACAGGACTGCAGGAATGGGACTGTTAGTA
>DWDX01003747.1:0-12657 GCA_018245675.1 Agara michaeli
CTCTGATTTATTACGTGCGTTTTATGAGTAACATTTAAATATCACTCGCTGCAACGGTGAAGGAGAACATCGCGAGGAAACCTGCACACTTTAAAGATGTTATAAATTATATAATATTTTCTGTGGTGTGTGAAGTCTACCGATCCGCACTCGGCCAGCGTGGTGGACTATGGCCTAAATCCTTCTCGCCATGAGAGGAGACCCGGTCCAGCAGTGGACCGACAAAAGAAAAGCTAATTGGAGTCGTTTTCCAGATGGAACAGTCGGGAGTGCGCGTGCCGCCGCCGCCGCTGGCGCCGCCCGCCCGCGCCCTGCGTCTGCACCGCTTACCGGCGAGTCAGCGACGACAGGTAGACCACCAACACCTTCGTTTTTTTTTTTTTGATCTGGACAAACCACCCAAACGTGCCACCACCTTGCTCGGCAGAGACATCTATGTGGGATCGTTACCAACCGAAACCCACTCGATAGCTGTTCTCCGCGTTCACGGAGCACCCCCAGGTCTCGAACGAATTAACTTTTGAAAAGGGAGCTTTGCAGTCAATTCTTCGTTTCCAAAGATACGATTTTTGGATTTCAAAGTTCAAAAAGCACGAACTGTCATACGTAGGTCTCCTTAATGTCAACCTTCCAATTGTCCCACCGCTGGAGATGTCTCCTGTCATAATGAGCTTTGAGACCAAAGTCGAGGTATTGTACAGATCATTAATCCACGTCAATTGCTACCACGTGGGCAACACTTTAAAATGAATCGAATCCAAACAACGATATTAAATATCGATCGTATTCCTTTACTGCTGCTTGATCGTGGACTGGTTTTGCCCGACGCTGGGCTGTTTCAGCGTCGGCCACGGCACGCCCGGGGGGTGAGTGAGTGTTTCAGCTTAGAGAACGAACTTTCCGCTCGCCTTTGTCACGTCCCACGTCCCACCGCTGGGCGAGAGTGTCCTGTGTATCTTTTGTTTCGTATTAGACAATCAGTTCTCGTTTTTTGTTCTATGCTATGTTCTAACTCTAAATATGTGTATTTCCCCTTATTTCTTACCTTCTTTCTTTCTTTCTTTCTTTCTTTCTTACCTTCTTTCTTTCTTTCTTACCTTCTTTTTCTCTTTCTTTCTTTCTCTCTCTCTTTCTTTCTTTTTTTCTTTCATATAAATACGTGCGCATGACAACATCGCTCCTCTGTTCGCTGAACGCGTCGCGTCCGCTTTCAGACTCGCCGCAGTGCTGACTCTTGGTGCCAGAGACCTGCGGAGGGAGCTGGACAGGATCGTCATTAATACAGGTGTGTGTCCGACGTAGCGGCTATGTACGAACAGTTTAGAAATCGTCACGTGAGACAAAAACGCGTTATGCCCCCCCCCCCGCAATCCCCGCGACCGTCACGCGCACCGTTACCGCTGTCTATAGCGAATATTCCTATTTACGCCTAGTATTAAACTGTGCCGTAGACTAAAAAAGTAAAAAAAAAATTTTTTTTCTCTTAAAAAGTATCCTATGTCACTTCTAACATCTCCAAGAATGCGTGAACAAAGTTTCACGACGATCGGTTGAGCGGTTTTCGCGTGGCAGCGTAACGGACGAACTCACATTCACATCTTTATCTATACTAATATTATAAAGAGGAAAGATTTGTGTGTGTGTGTGTGTGTGTGTGTGTGTGTGTGTGTGTATGTGTATGTAACGAATAGGCTCAAAAACTGCTGGACCGATTTCAAAAATTCTTTCACCATTTGAATGCTACATCATCACCGATCAATATAGGCTATACTAGCTTTTGTCTGCATTACTCACAATAATAGTATCCTAGCAAATTGAAATGCCGCCCAATGCTACTATACCACGCGGACGAAGTCGCAGGCAAAAGCTAGTTTACAATATTAGCAGGGATTGTCGTTCGTGAGGAGTGTACTCCCGTTGTGAGTCGGAGCTGGACGCATTGACACTTTTTTTTTTTTCAGAATCCGACACGACGCGCGACGAACCCGCCGAGGTGTACGTGTTGTCCGTAGCTCCTCGCAGGTGCGTTCGATATTGTCTATTATTTAATGTATCTATTGCTGGCTGTGCACCTGCCGCATTGTCCACTTAGGTTTCGATACCTTGGCAATATAAACAACAACAACAACAACAGCATAACATCACGCCAGGTCCCTTACGGGGTAGGCAATATCGGGATGACAAATATCCTACGTTCATACCCAGACTTCGAGCTATCCGCATGCCAAGTTTCATCGCAATCGGCCGGGCGGTTCAGCCGTGAAAACGGACCACACGTGCAAACATACAGACTTTCTCATTTATATTAGTTGCATTTAGTATCAGGGTAAAAGCAGTGATGGACTAGTGGCTTGAAATACAGCTTCCCACTGGGGTGATCTGGGTTCGTTTAAAAACTTGTTACGTGCATTTTGTAACTGAAATTTAAATATCACTCGCTGTAACGGTCAAGGAATACTCCACACCTTAGAGGTGTTTGACACTGAATTAAATATTAATAATAATGTCTAACGTTTGTATGTATAGCGAGGGCGAGTCCGCGCAAGACAGCCGCAGGAGCGAGCTGACGCAGCAGAACGACGGCTCCATCAGGCTCCACCCACACTTCCAGGTGACGTATGAAGTAATCACGCTCCGGCGACAACTTCTAACCACCATATTCTTATACCAGCTAACAAATATATCTCTCTCTCTCTCTTTCTCTCTCTCTCTCTCTCTCTCTCTCTCTCTCTCTCTTTCTTTCTCTCTCTCTCTCTCTCTCTCTCTCTGGCTATATTCAAAAGAAAAATCTGTATATACGCTTCCACGATAAATTGATATATGTATATAAAATTATTTGTGTGTACGTTTCAATGTTTGTAACTAAAAATGTTTCCGACGAATTGCGATGAAACTATGTGTGTGTGAATAAAAAACAATGTGATATTTAGAAGAACAAATAGATCGGATACTGGCCGCTGAGGGAGTCAAGAGTCTGCAAAACATGGTGTGTATGCATAAGGACAGCGATTAATGATGATGTTAAGTTTGTTAGGAGATATTTAACATTCTATAGTATCATTATTATATATAATAATAATAATCTTTGTGGTGTCCAGGTGGTGTGCGGCGGGGAGCTCCGCGCGCTGCTGTTGAGGGCGCCGCCCGCGCCCGCCGCCTCCGCGCCCCTCACCTTCCCGCTGCCCTCCAAAGTGCACACGCAGGTATTTACTGTTACAATTAACTAATCTTTTATTATTTTTGTATATACAGGCCGAACCGAACGACTCGAGGCACGTCGTCCTGGCAAAAAGCCAACGTCCTAAAGCCATACTGCAACACGGCTAGTTTCATTAATGTCTTTGTTATTTAAAAGAGTGCTAGAAGTTTTTTTCCACTGGCTTTTTTCTCTCGGTCCTCTATAGCCCGAGGGGCACACGAAGCCGAAGTAATTAAGACGACTAAAACATGATCTTTATTGAGTGTATGTATGTACCGCATATAATGAATAAAACAATTTGAATTTGAAATTTTTTGAAACTATATATATATATATATATATTGACATGGTGATTCCAGGTGGACTATATCCACTGTCTCGTGCCGGATCTACAGGAGATAACGGCCTGCTCGTTCTACTGGGGCAAGATGGACCGCTACGAGGCTGAGCGGCTGCTCGACAACAAGCCCGAGGGTGAGCCTCCTTTGGACCAGTCTTTCTCAAAGTGTTACGTGTAATCCCGAGGTGTATTCATGTTCGTTTGTATATATGTGCAATACTGGGTTACCGGAGTCACGGTTCTGTGCTTTTTTTAATTTAATTTATTTCTTTTAATGCACCGAAATTAAAAAAATTACAGCAATTTTAATACAGTACAATATGGTGGTCTTATCGCTATTAAGCGATCCCTTCCAGACTACCTTTGGAAGGAGGACATAGTAGAGAATTGAGTGAGGCAGGGTGCATAGTTTGAACATACAGTAAACTAATAATATTTTTAATGTCTTGCGCGAAGGAAGGCCCAAAGAGAGTTCCCCTCCAAAGCCGGCAGCGCACTGGCGACTCCTCGAATATTGCAAGTGTCCAGGCGACGGTGACCGTCAGGTCGTCCGTCCGCCCGTTTGCTAGACTGAATTGTATATTTAAAAAAAAAACTGTAACACCGTGTCCGTCCGTCCACCCCTATCAAGGCACGTTCCTGCTGCGCGACTCGGCGCAAGAGGAGCACCTGTTCTCGGTGTCGTTCCGCAAGTACGGGCGGTCGCTGCACGCGCGCATCGAGCACTACCAGCACCGGTTCAGCTTCGACTCGCACGACCCGGCCGTGTTCTCCGCCAACACGGTCACCGGACTCGTGGAGCACTACAAGGTGAGTTGCTGTACTGATACCGATTACATATATGGAGCTGGCACGCTTCTATAGAAAAAGAGAGAATAAAAACAAGAGAAGAGCGCGCTGGGTTTTGTTTGTGTTTGTTTGTTTGTTTGTTTGTTTGGCACGCTTCTATAGAAAAAAGAGAAATGATCACACACGTGAATCAATAAAGAATTTTTTCATCAAATTCTGTGCTCTAAGATGGAAGAAAACCATTGAGATGCTCATTGCTCGTTCGGTGCTTGTCCAGGACCCCGCGTGCGTGATGTTCTTCGAGCCGATGCTGACCGCGCCGCTGCCGCGCGCCGAACCGTTCGCTCTGCAGCAGCTCGCGCGCGCCGTCATCGTGTCGCACACCACCTACGACGGTACCCCCTCCCCCACCCATATTTTTTCTTTCATTATATTCATTTAACGCTATAACTATTGAGCTAAATTCACAACAATAACTCGTCATTTCTTCAATTGCTTTCTTTATTATTATTATTCTTAATTTAATTGGCATACATACCAGTGTTCCTATGTTGTTATGCTGTAAATGTTTTGTGTGTTATGTTGTTGGTGCGTCTGATAAATTAACTTCACCTGCATGTATTTCTGGAATTTTCCAATCAATGTTGTCACTTACTCTCACTGAAGGTCACTGACATTTGGCAGAAACGTTCGGTTCCTTCAAGACGAAAACTACTTTCCTTGAGATATAAGGCTTTCGTTCGCAGGAGTGGAGCAGCTGCCGCTGCCCGCACGGCTGCGCGCGTACCTCAAGGAGTACCACTACCGGCAGCGGGTGCGCGTGCGCCGGCTCGAGCCCGAGTACCCGCAGTGCTAGCAGAGCGCCGGCAGCTGCGTGGAGCAGCTGCGCCGCATGCACGCCGACATGCACCGCGCCTACGACGTCAACTACATGCCGTGGGTGCTGGTGCGCTCGCGGCCCGCCGTCCTCCGCCCCGCGACCCGCACCCCGCCCCCGCCCCGCGCCGCCGGGCCCTAGGCTCAGGGGGAACAGTGCAGTGACGTTTGGATGCAGATATAACTGTTGTGCGTGTGCTGTTGTGACTTGTGACTTGTGAAGTGTCTGTGTGTATCGCGGTCCTACAGTTGTGTCGAGCTGTATCGCATTCGATGCAACTCTGCACGGACACGGATAGGACAAGACGGCACCGTGGCCGATATGGACAGTGGTATGTCAGTTACAATGTTATCTGTATAGTGATTAGTGTAATAGTTCAGATTGGATCTCGAAATCCTGTCACCGATGAGGAATTAGTGCCGCACCGTCGGTGTCCAAGTGCAAAGACCGTGCCCGGCCGTGGGACTCGAAGTGTTGCACCATTTCGTTTATTTTATATTGAAATGACAAAATTGATTGGACCAGCGTTCAAGTGAAAACAGATTTTTTGAACGGGCATTAGTATTTAGGTTGTCGCAAAATCGATATATCAATACCATACAACCGAGTTCTATGCGTCGCCCGCAGCTGGTTGTGCGTTTTTGACAACAGATGGCGTTGTATGCACTCGGATTTATTTTGCACTGTTCAAAACATTACGTGCAAATCACGACACAAGCATCTTGCAAATTGTTATGAACTTTGGTGTAGTGAAACTGAAGGTGGCTTTCCACCTATTGCCGACATTATACACCTTAATAAGCAGTGATAGCCTCGTGGTTTGAAATTCAGCCTCCCACTCCGGGGGGTTTGGGTTCGATCTTGGCACGCACTGATGTATTACGTGCGTTTTATAAGTAACATTCAAATATCACTCGCTGTAACGGTGAAGGAAAGCATCGTGAGGAAACCGGCACACCTTAGAGATGTTACAAATTATATAATATTTTCTGAGGTATGTGAAGTTTGCCAATGCGCCTTTGGCCAGCGTGGTGGACTATGGACTAAATCCCTCTCACCATGAGAGGAGACCCGGTCCAGCAGTGGACCAACAAAAGGGTCGAAAAAAATACACCTGATGCCGACCATCACGGACGCCCACGCGCCGCGCCCAAGCTTCACCGGTTCATACAATACTGTCAAACCAGAATGCAAGACGAAAGACTTTGAAGGGACTTCCACATAACCACTTCCACACACCATAATCCTTGTGTGATGCTTCCGTGCGCGCTCGTCCGCGGCCGTCCGCGATACCGCGCATCGTGGGACGCCACTTTTACAAATTGCATTAGGTTGGCATTGGATTACGATAATAATTATTTATGTACTATCATTAGTGTCAAAGAAAAAAAATCCGCTGGTAATTTTATTGAGTCGTTTAATATCCTAATGTTGGTATAACATGGCTATCCTGTATCGTATAGAGAGAGCCCAACAGTGGGGTAAACGAATTGTCGCATCAAATTTGATTTATGAATGTTAATTTCGTAATGTTTGTATGTAGTTCAAAATTGTTTTAATCTATCTCCCTGTAAATTTTAATGTATTTCCTCGTTTTTATATATTTTTGTATGATATATAATCTGTATTTTTTTTAACAATCGTTCATCGGACATGTAACTATTATGTTAACATCAATTTTCTTTGGAATAGTGCAATATACTCTTTTTTTTATAGCCCATGTGGTGTAACAAAGCCTGTCCCTGTGCCTGGGCAAAGGCCTCCCCCCCTCCGTTGTGGCAGGTGTTACGATCTAGCTCTATTGCAGGCCAGTTGTTCGGAAAATCGTTTAACTCATCTTTAACGTCAAAGTTTACGTGGCCCGCCTTGCCGACGTCGGCTTATCCAGAGTAAAGTCTCTGGACAGTTTTGTCCCATCTCTCCGGATGCATCTGAGTGCCACGACCTGCCCGTGATCACTACAGCTCGGCCATCTTCGAACCAACGTGCTGATGAATTTTTGGAACGTGGGGACCCACTTTATAACAACACGAGCTTTTAATAATGACATAATTGCTATTGTAATGAAAAACAGCTCGACTGATTTTTATAATAGTCTTCTTTCTTCAACCGTCGGTTACTAGTCTTCTCTCTCGATGCGGTTCGAGTCCATTGTCTACCACAATGGCTGATTACGAGTTGGTAAACTTGAAATATCTCACAAACCTTTGCGCTGCTGAACTTGGATGTCTGTCTGTTTGTCTGGCCCCGAGTGAAGTTGACATGATGTACACTATAAATATACTGAAACAGATGAAGTATAGTTTAAGTGTTGCTTTTCAATTTCAATATGAAGTCGGACAATTCTTAAATACATTAAGAGATATATTTGGCCTTATATACAACCTCAATGGCCTTATATTTATATAGTTTAGGTGTGTAGAATAATGTTAATTTATATAGTGTTTACTATTAAATGTACGATTTTATTGTTCTAATGTAATGCTTCCTAAAGTATATTGTGTATAATTGTTATAATAATATTCTAAAGCTCCGTTTACACTTGCATTTGTTCAGCGGTCAGTTTTGTTGTAGACCGTTGGTTCTCAAACTAACTATGTGTACTTTGAGAATGAAATATTTTTTACCGCACCCCTAAGTTGACTTCTTTTAAATACACCTAGTGTGTTATGCCCCCTCCGCTCAAAATTTCTTTATCACTCCTCTTTCCCACCCCCTCCCCCCTCCCCCCTCCATTACCTCTAGTTAGACTCCATAGCCTCCTGAAAGCCTACAATTATCGCCCACTTTGAGAAAGACTCGTAGACGATAGATAATTACAATTGTACTGGACAGATCCTGACAGACAATTTCTTGTAAGAATCGATTGGGGGCTACTCTACGCTATCTACACAATACATCATACAAATGTCTGTCCTGAGCCGGGTATCGAACCTCCACAACCTTCAGTTGTACGGTCAAGGTTCTGTAACTACATTGAACGCAATTTTATAACTCAACTAAATCCTCGGCTGGCACACTGATCTAATGCAAATGTGAACCGTGCCTAACAAATGTAAAACATCAACTTTAACACGCTGTTTGTGTGTGATTAATTGTAGATAAGTTATATTTTTTTCTGTCGAGTATTAATGTAACCTTAATATATTACTTACTGTACGTGATTCAATACAAAACTGGAACAATTTATGTAATTAAAAAAAAAAAACATAACATCACGCCTGTAATCCCCTAAGGGGTAGGCAGAGGAGTGTAGTACACCCCCACGTTTCACCGGTTACGTTTAAGTCCCACAATGGAATAGGTCATGAGCTTATTGCCAATTTATCTAATTTTTATGTATTATATTATGTTTTAGGTCGATAATGATTGTTGTTTTAGGAGTGTGTTATGTTTTTTTTAACTTGACGTCATCACCTCTATTGTTGTGGGCCATTCATAAATTAAGGCACACGAATGTCATGATTTTTTGACCGCTCCCCCCCGGTCACGTTTGTGAGACCCCCACTGCCTAGTGTGAAGTCGCAACCTTCCACCATCCCCCCAAGGGTTGACTGGCAGAGAATGCCATTTGGCATCAAGTCCGCCCTTTGTAATGTTCTAGGTTACAATAAAGAGTAAATAAATAAATAAGTCGCGTATTTTGCAATATTACATTTAGAAATTTACGAAAGGAAAACGGCAGCGTTTCGAAATTTACATCTATTTCCATTTCAATTATTTTTGAATAATATATTTGGAAAAAAATGTGATGTCACAAAATTTGGAACATCTCCCCGTCCCCTGTCACACGATGTCACACTTCGGCGACCTCCCTTCCCCCCCCCCCTTTCCTCCCCCTTAACGTGAGTCGTAAGCTATGGCTGGCCCCGTGGTCCCACTCTTACCTGAAGAGAATAAAATGAAAACGGATTTGTGCTAACATCCACCACCTCACGCGACCGATGACACCTATATGACGCCATACTTTTGGCACTAATGCAGTAACTATTGTGTATTTATGGCAACGTAATAATATTATTTTTATATATATATATATATATATATATATATATATATATATGTATGTATGTGTATATAATTGTGAATATCGTTTGCTAAGCATCATCCCATCCTAAACAAAAAAAAAAAAGGTAATGTTGTGATTTTTTTATATTGTAACGTGCGTAAAGGATAACTGGTGATCGGGTTGAAGAATCGCCCGGCTCAGACTATTTTTCGATCATGAAAGTGTTCCCTATAATGTTATTTGCATCGCTTGGTTATACATTCTTTTGCCAGATGCAGCTCCGGCACAGAATGTGACAGAATCCGCTGTCACTCGCTGTCGATATGTATATGACAGACGTTTGACAGTTGCCGCGCCGTCAAACTGACAGCTGTCAATAGCGTAGCGCTTTAAACTACGATGACACTTGTTCGACTTTGACAGTCGCCGCGCTTACGAACTGACAGCTGTCAGATTTATTTTTTTATTATACGGCCGGGCATCCGTTTTGAGCGCTTATTATTATAATGTTAATTATAAATGATATATGTATTATTATATCAGGGTGAAACCTTGTATTTTATTGCAGTGGCGTCATAATTATCTATGTATTGTTGACTCCGGTCACGAGTATGTACAGACGGTAGTGTTGTTTGTATTATTATTATTATTACTATTATTACTATTAACCTCGAAGCCATCGCGCGAAGCGTACAAATTATATTGAGAAATTAAAAAGTATTTTAAAAATGTTTGTTTTTTTTTTTTCGCTATTTACAAGTACTGGTCACTTGGGAAGTATCTGTCATTTCTTACTTATATATGATTCATTTGGAATTGTGGAATTTCATTGCAACAAATCGTTGGTAATTTTGAAATTAAAAAAACGGATTGTGTGGTTTTATGAAAGCACGGTAAAAGTGAAACTTTTTTTCACATTATAGATATTTAACTAAAAATTTTCGGAATAATATTCAATTAAGGGTATAAAAATCGCTTATCAATCTTAATTTTATACTTGGAAAATGGGAATGATGAATACATGGTCAGCTGATGGAACTATAGACGCCGCCATATTAGCCTCGGCTGCTCTGACGAGCGCCTTTCGCTTTAACCCTACTCCGCGGCCGACCGTCACGCGACATGCGACACACAGACCAAAAAATTTGAGACTACGTAATAAAAGTTTCACTTTAACACTTCAATAAAACAATTTGATAAAAAATCGAAATTATTTAGTTCTAAAAACATTTTACTTTTAAAGCTCTTTTTAAGGCAACCTTCTCTGGAATTACCAATTTATTTGTGTATTAAGATCCATAAGAGAAATAACACTGATTATTTTATTAAGATTTCAAATATATTTGAATGTCAACCAGGGAGACTTACACGAACACAATAAAACACATACATATCTAACATCCGCTTTAATTACATCAAATAAATTATAAAGTTCATAATGTATAGTTATAGTTACAAGAGTAGAATCATAGAAGCAAGCGACACGCCGGCGCAGGGCGTTTGCATACCTGCAACTCGATATTAGGCTGCTCACACACATGACACATTTGCACATTGAAATATTGCAAGTACACCATCTGTTTTCCTATAAAATATTAGCAATTGAAGTTAATAAATAAAAGTATTGATAGGTGATTTCAGCGGGTTACCAGTATTTTTCGACTCGAGGCAAAGACTAATTGTTTCAAGTAAGATGAGCAATAATAGATTACTACCGACGAAAGGATAAATGAAATTGCCATTGAAAATATTCTTGAAACATGATTTGAACTATGCAGATTTGCCATCTCAAGTTATATGAAACTATTAATAATTAAAAAAGAAAATACAGACGAATTGAGAACCTCCTCCTTTTTTTGAAGTCTGTTAAAAAGGAAAAACCGAATATTTTTTCGTAAACTTGCGAGTCTCGTGTAAAGGCGTGTTAAGCAGACGAGTATCTTAGATGCAACATTTATCTTAAGCTAATGAGAACAATTGGGGGAAATCTGTCCGATGTATAGTGTGTGTGTGTGTGTGTGGGGGGGGTTATTTCTATCCTTTCAGATGCGGCAAAGGATCTCTTACAATGAAAGACTTTAAAGACACTTGTCTGTACTGGCGCGCAACGGACTAACTTTATGATAATTACTTTGTTCACGATGTTTTCCTTCGCCGTTATACGGAGCGTAATTTATTTTACGCACGCAAATATTGAGTGTGAGTCTAAAATTGAATACGCTCTGGCTGTTTCACTTCTACAATGGGAGAATAGAGATACATATGGCAACATTATATGTGTCCAAAAACCCTTCAAACAATGCCCATACCTTAATTTTTTTCTTGATTCTTGACTTGATTTCGGTTACATTGACAGATGTCAAATATTAGAGGTTATGTCCTGTCCCACTCTTTCATGTGTATTATGTACTCATGATGTTTTGATTAAGAATTTCAAAGTATCACTAAAATGATTTTCGATTTAAAAATACAGAAGGGAACAGTAAGGAATTTCAGCTCATTTTTTTCTTATTATTCTTTTTATTATACTGTATGGCGTGGAATAAGAACCAATTGCAGCGTTCTATACCTTTTTGGCCAGTGTTAACACATTGTAACGCGATATTTTACTGAACAACCTCAACCCCGAGTGTTTTGAACAGATTCACCCCAATTCTCCAGCTAACCATATATTATATAGTATAACAAAATATTAATACTGACGATATGAATGTATACAAATAATTAGGTCGGAAATGCGTTGTTCACGACGACATATATAATAAGACCCACCGATGACGGACGAAGAGACAAAACGGAATGCATTACAATATAATGAATTGTTAATATCATCAACGTAATCTCTAAATATTTAAATTAAACTATCTCTATACAATAATATTTCTTAAAATACCAAAAATTTACAGTAAGCTAATCGTAACGTAGCTAAGAAAAATTGCAATTTGACGAGTTCTATGTATACGAAGAAAAAGATTTCAGTCGATAATAAAAAAAGAGAATTTAATGCGATTTTTACGTGTTAACCTTGATTTTAGCATGTTATATAATGTTTTTAAATGAGATTAAACGATTCGGAGGAGTACGGTAAATATTTAGTGCGAAGTAATGAATATAGATTCTCATTTGACTTTGTAAACAAAATGTCTTCCCGCCATTTTCCACCGAATCCACTGTCATTGTGACAGATGACACGTTCGAATTTCAAATTAGCCTCGCCAAGGTTTACAATACCACCTTTCATTGCATTCCGTACCTCACTCCTTAAGCTAGATTACGCCAATCTTAGTAAATATGATAGTACTTGAGTAAAAGTTATCGGTATATATAATTTAAGCGTTGTTTCAAACCGAACTAACAAATGTGTCTATCATCTTTAAATCAAACATCAAAATTATATTCCGATTACTAGCACAGAACAAGCGTAAAGCACAGATGATATATAT
>DWDX01003748.1:0-12656 GCA_018245675.1 Agara michaeli
TTGGTAAAGGTTACCTTATCAGGCCTAAAATCAGGGAAAAGTTCAGTGACATCAACATTGGCATACTTTGATGGCAACATTGCGGCTAATGGTGTCTCCAATTTCTTGGGCTTATCCGATTTTTGTCTTCTGTAACATGCATAGAAAAATTTTATCGATAGATATATTAAATAAATAGAAAAATACAATTAAGGGCAAATATGTATTATTATTATTATACTTTACTAATCCGACAACATGATATTCTACATAAATAGAAATATGCTACACAAACATGAATATCTGGTATAACTCACGGGACCGATGAGGGTGGAGGCATGAGGCCTCCTTCACCTTCAATATCACCTTCGTACCCCTCATCGTTAACACGTTGCTGATTCTGTTCAAAATCATCAATTTCATCTTTCTGACCCTTCACATCAGTCTGTGGACAATCACTCTCAGGCTCTATAATATTGTCTTTACCGTCTTCCGTATTTTTTTCGTCTACACCCGTAATTGTGGTCTGTTCATCCGTTTTTTCGGTGCCCAAGTTATCACTACTTTTAACGTCCTAGTGTTAACACAAGTTGCCATTAATATTGTGCAACTAAATGTTAGTAAGCGATGCTATTCTATCAAATTAAGTGAGATTGACTACTATAGTCAACAAGTAGTAGACACTAGTGAGAGAAATGAGTTAGGCATGTCGATGGCAATTTCTAAATAAACAATGATTGTCTTATATTATGATGGATGGACAATAACAATGAAAATTACTTTTTTATACAATTATTTAACCATTTTTATTTCAACATCACAATGTCAATATTTACTGTTTAAATTATATTCATTACATTATTGTCCTTTAAGAAAAAATATGAACTAAAAGCAAGCAAAATATGAACTATATGACTGGCTCAAGATCTAATTTATTATTTATACTCCAAAAGCCCTTGCGATATTTGTAATGCTCAATTTGGTGTTTTTTTTGTGTGCAGAAGTTTATTGAGATATGAAGTGTTCATACAAAGGTACAGTATGATAAAACATGGATATGATTACAGTGGTAATTAAGCAATATTAAGCAGATGACAGAGAACAATTAGCAGGCATTATCATGATTTTCGTGCCAGAAAGAAAATTTAATGTTATTTAGTAAATAGAAATAATATGGTAACATAAAATCTAGTATGTATTATAACTAAATATTATATTTCACCTTTTCTTCATCAGCTATGTCGTCAATATCAAAGAAGTCTACTGCTGATGGGCTTTTTTGTGTGTAATCTGAAATCAAATTTACAAATTACCTATTACATTTTTTTATCAATAATTTCATAAACAATCTAACGGGTAGATGGGCCATGCCACTTGATGATAAGTCGTCCCCGTTGCCTTGCACATTTTCAATTGATATCTGAAGTAAACTGTGGGAGACTGCAACACAAGACAATGTGACTTTTACAATTTTACAAAACCACCTCTAAGGCCTGTGACAAGATTTAAGGTTTGTTAAGATTTACTTTACTTAGAACTTAATGTAACCTTAAAATAACAACACTTATGGTAATTTGCTGGAGAAAGCAAGGTAAACATAGATGAAATAATTATTTTATATGTATCACTAAATGTATCTCAACTAGGACAATTAGCCACAAGTATTTTTATATTAACAAACATTCCTACATACATTTTGTGATATACCTGTAACAAAGATATATAAATACGTACTGTGGTAGGATAGATCCAGTCATTAAAACTTAGGAAGACCAACCTTTTTCTTCTTCTTCTTTTGTTAAATCTTCTTGATCAAGAACTTCAGATATCATGGACCCAAGCCCCAAACGATTAAGAGATGATAAGAGCCGTTTTGATTCTCCGTCTAGTAGACCATCATCCTCAAGTTGCCCGCTTTCGTCAATATTACCGAACAGAAATCCGGTCAAATCTATGCCGGAGCGACTATGTTCACCCGGATCATCACTATCACACATTTTGAATAGTTTCGTATAGAAATATTACTTGAAAACTTTCTGAAAACGTTCTTTACGCAAAGAAATACATTGTATTTGACTACTTTACTCTTTGCTAACTTGTGTTGTTAAATAATTGACATTGACAATTAATGATTCTTCTCAACTATTTTGTCAACGGACTGAGTTCCATTCAGCCAAATAAAGGTTATAATTATATTTCTTTACTTTAGAAAAAATTCTTCATTTTTAAACTGTTGTAATAATTCAAAGTGTAAGTATTCTTTTAGTTTTTAATATAAAGTACAATACTGATAAGCTTCTAACTGTCATTAGATTTGCGATGTCACGGGCCGAGGCCGACGGCCGAGATCGTTTAGAAACTGAAAAAAAAAGAAAATCATTTCTCAAGGAGATATTAAAATTTCCTATTTAGTAAGCAAGCAAACAACGTAACAAAAGTGAATAATAATGATTCATAAAATCAACCTACAAATTTTTTTTTGCTTTTATATAATCACATTTTATAAAATCTGCCTGGAAACTTCTCATGTAATATTCAATATATTGCATATTATGTTAATAACTGTTTTTGTTATATTATTACAACAACATTCTAAGCCGATAATTTATTTTCTTCAAATCATTACCGAAATTCGTATTTTCAAGTAGGAAAACTTGTAACTTGAGTTTACAGTTCAACTTTAGAGTTTAGTACTTACGGTTAATCATTTTCACATCGATAGAGTTGAAATGACATTATCTGACCAACAAACCACGATAATATTACCCTCAATGTCGGACACTAGACTCTATTGTGCGCTATTGTTATTGTATCCTCTTCGAGCGGTCTTAAATTTTATAGATATTACCTTTTATACGCTGTTTACTAGTATCGTAATATTTACATTACTGAATTATTCTTCTGAATAACAATACGAGGAAATAAATCTATTATTCTTACCCAAGAAAACAACAGGATATGTAATAACATAGGTATATTAGTATAGATACTTACTACGCGTCCATCAGTATAAATGTTTTTTTATCTAGAAGCGAATGGGAAAAGAAATAAAAGCCCATAACACATCTCAGCTTTATTTATCTTTTTGTACACGGCAACGGTGATTGCACGTTACTTATATTTTGTTTAGGTATATTTATATCCCAGATAACCGTGAGGTCCTGTCCCAGCCTTTTACATATAGATAACATAACATAATATATATTTAACATATATATACTTTACATCAAAATGGGATAGGTTCTTGTATTTTATGTTTGAAATCTGTTTAAAAAACAAACCTATCTCAATTATATCAGGAACAATGGTGATTAATCATGTTTGTCTGCTAACTATTTGTAATGTTAATAGCTCGAATGTCACCCTAAACAACGATGAATGAGTTAAGCACACAACATAAATTTGATGATAATCAATTTATGGGTCAACAATTCCAATATTGGAGATTTAAACAGTGAATTAATTGAAGTAATGAAAATATGTTGGTAATAACATTTTAATAACAATTAGGTATGTTGTGTCCAAACTGTTCATATATGGATTATTATGATCATTTATTTTCCGCATCTATAAGGATGGAGGTATTTGACAATCTGTACTTACTTCTTACTTATCTTACGTAATGGTATAGCATTTTTTTCCACTGTTATATATATTTTTTAAATGTTATACATAATCTGCTTTTAGGTTCACTTGTTATTTCTCTTGAAGGGACAAGCTCATCTTTGTAAATTAGCATATCCTACTGGTAAATTTATTTACACATTTCAGAAATCACGCAATACGTGGTAACATTAAAAATAAAAACCATTCGAACATAAAAAATCGGTAATTAAATTACTCGAAAAAAAGGTTAACGTGCTCGAGCTAATAAACCTTAATAAAATTTATTGCATCGCAGTTTAGGCTCAGTGCCAGAAACCAATATACGTTTGTCGGTATTGTAGAACTCGAGTATTTCAAGGCATACAAGTGCGAGAAAACCACATCTCACCGCTAAAAACATAGTAAAAGCGAAGAACGTATTGGCTCACACATATATTAAATCTCAAGCCACTAAAACGTCTTTAAACTACCCCGTGCATAATAAGGAGTCCTAAGAGCAGCACAATAATATAACAAATTAAACAACAAAATAAATGTATTTTAAATATATTTTCTTTGATCTCCTTAATCAAGTCATTTTATATTCGAGAAGTCGCGTTTTTATATTTTTTATAATGTTATAGAAACAGAAATCTGAATCCATACAGGATTTAAAAAAATCAAGCCATGTTTTAATTATGTCACATTTTGCATCCTCTGTCTAATAAGCTTTCTTTTGATACTGCTCAACTTTAAACTTAGCTTTAATGGGTACTTACCCTTTTGACTGCCGTTGTAAATGAAGTTTACTTGGTCCGGCTATAACTTTTCCTTCAGGATAGAAAAGCTTGCTAATAATATACGTAACGGAATTAAACCGTCTCTGGGCTCATTAGACTGAGACAACACATTTTTAAGGCTTACAAAAGTTTGGTTTCGGTTTCCCAATTAAATCTATTTGTGTTTCAACAGCGAAGTATTATAAAAAGTTTTAAATATTATCTGACTTTACCGTTATCAAGTTAGAGTAAGTTCTACTACGAGTGTGTGTTCCTAGTTACTTTATTAATCGATATAACATTAGCTTGCAACAAGATGAGAATCAGAATACCGTTTCCCGTAGCTAATAAGCCTTTGGAATGAGTGTAATAATGTAGTGGATGCAGTTAATTACTTCGTACAGATAGTAATCTTCGCTACGAACCGCCGAGATATATGTCGCTGTTACAGCAAAATAACCAGCTTTCCACTTTAGATAAATAAGCTTGCAGCTCTGTTGCAGTTTTCGAATGATCTCTTACAATAATCAACAAAGTGAGTTGTCGGGTTTTGGATGGAAATTTACATAACCGCTTCTGTATCGTCGATGGCACGGTAAGCTGTCGCTTTCAGTCGGCAAGCTGTGGCTTTTGGATCCTATCATTAGATAATAGTCGTTTAACCTTTCAAGGCGGCTTAAAAAGGCCTGACAAATGGTTTTACTTCTAATCCTTGTAGAGATAAATCAAAAGGATTGGTGAATACCCTTCAGTACTGAACACCGAGTGTATTGTAAAGTGCAACGAATTAAAATTAGAGAAGGAAAATGAAAACAGAATATAAACAATTCTGTGTATTAAATCATCAAATTCATGTATTGAATTGTACAAAAAAAAATATATTTGTACTAAAAAAAAGTATTTGTACTAAAAAAAAGTATTTGTACTAAAGAAATGTCTTTGCACAAAAAAAATGTAATGGTATATCCCAAAACTAATCAAATTTGAAAGGTAGAAACGACTTGACAGACCACAGACTGATTTCCCGGGATCTCCTTTTGTAATCGCCGAAGCGATTAACACGCTTTGAAGTTGATATTACAACAATTGAAATCGATACCGCTTTCTTGTATTTCAGCTATTTTTGTATTTCATTGTTATCTCACTAATGTGGAATCGGACGGAGAGAGTGCATTGTGTAATAGACAACAACCTAATGATATTACATTTATATAACCGGGGGTTATTCAAAACAAGAGTGACTAGGTACTTTCTAGGCGAGCCTGCACTAAAATAAAAAAAATGTTAAAATTATTTAATTTATATTGTATATATGTATTTCATGTCATGGCCAAATTGATTTTACAGTGTAAAAATAAATGAACAGCGCAGCCGTTGCTACAGCCCTTAAAAGACGTTAAGTTGTATAATATAATTTATTATGAAATATTTAGGACCGTATATATAATCCAAGCAACTGCTCAAACATCGTCATGGGGTATGGTAACTTCATGTAGAATCGCGAAATAAAACTTTTAGGACATGCAAAAACCATTATACACAATAGTAAACTGACATTTTAAGTCTAAGCTACTGCTAATACGTGTGCCTGCGAGTTATAGGCGCGAACAACAATGATTTTAATGCAGTTATTTTTTTTTACACTCTTACAAGTTATCAAGAATATATACAAAATAGGAAAGAACATTAAAATTGAAATGGGAAGTATCGCAGCTAGACAAGCTCTGTACTTATATAGATATGCTACATATTAGATACCAAATAGTAGAGACAATACGTGTGAAAACTGTATAAAGGCAAATAGCGACATACAAACTACTACAACTACAAGTAAATATAAAATATATCCATAGTTAAACATTCATACATATTAAGACTTTGTCAATTTATGCAAACATTAAATATTGTAAATATGTCAACATGAATTAAAAGTTGGCATTAAACGATTCAATTTTATAAAATTGCTGTCAAATGGGAAAGCCGATTACTTGTGAACTGGTTCAAGTAGAGAACTTGCTCACGTACATTGAAAATGGCATGCTAAAGTTAGCTGTTAAGCTATTTGCGATCGTTTTCGATGTCTGCACGAGTACGAGAGTGAATTTGAATGGATGTTGCTAAAGTTGTTTGCATACAGATGTTTGTTTTAGAATCACTCTCTTCAATACTGGATTGAATACTCGAGATTTACATTTAATCGGAAACAACAAAAAGCGTACACATTCATGTCGTTACCGTTAAATAGCAGTAAGCTGCTATTACATTTAAACCTAAGGGTTTAAATGTTTTGGGGATTTAAATTTTGAATGGCACTCCCTCTTTTATGCCCCAAGCGTCGGTACATGCATTCTGGGATACCGATATCAGAAAAAATATCCTTGATATTAGCTTGCATTGGATGGAAGAGTGCGATAGGCAGACTTACACATATCGGGTCAACATCGCACATTCAGACAGATCTTCCAACTTAGTCTCTGAGGACAGTAACGAATGTTTGACCGATTTAAAGTTGAGATCGTCGATATTTGAGATTAAATACTTAGGTAAGTGTTACTGGTTGCAGTGATCTTATACCAATGTTCATAGTTATATTTTTTTTATATCAGGAAAAATCGTTGTAGCTACAAAATAAAGTAGTACAAGTACAATAACAAAAGAAGTATGATAACAGTGTTAAAGACGGTGATTGTGATGTACCTATGATCGTTGAACGTTACTTGGATATTACACTAAGTATTGTACCGTGGAGCGCAAGAATTTTATTTTAACTGTAATAGTTGGCTGAACATGTGAAAAGAAAAGACTCATAGGATCGGAAAAAGCGAGTAAGTATATTTTGACATTAAATTATATAGAATGAAAAAATAATTTTTATTACGAGCATAAAATTGTATGTAAGTACTCTAATTAGTGCCGTGATTCGTTTAGTGCCTTGATTAAAAACCAATCTGAATATATATACTTATAAACACTTACTGATTTTCTGAAAAATTAAATAATGTATGTGGGTATATATACAATCGTATGTTTTTGTTTTTACTTTATTAATGTACGACCCCAAACCCGCATGCCAGAAAAGAGACCTTAATGCTTAGTTTAGTTTTAGTTACCAGTTGCTTACTGTATAAAAAGATGTATTGAGGCTTAATCGTATATAATGGTACAATGTGATCCATTTAACGTTCCTTGAGATAAAAGCCTGAAAGATTACCCTTGAAGTAACACATGGAGCATGTAACTTCATTAATTTATATACAGGAATAGGATATAGAAAACCAACTAACGTTTCTAATGTTATTAACTGCAACGGGCGATTCGTTTCTATTTAAACCTATTTTTATCAGTAAATATTATATGTAAACAACCACTCTGTGTAATCTAATTTTATATACAATTTGCTTCGATTGTCAAATATTTACGGAATCCCCAAAATGATGGCCAAAGTCCTTAATACTTTTTCCTAGTTTGAAAGATTTTTGCGGTAAGTTTGGTTCGTTTACCCAAAAATGGTTAACAACTTTACTAAACGAATTAAATAAATGGCTTTTCTTTATAAAATGCATGATGCGCTGAACATCGCCTTTAACTTTTAAACATTAAACCGCCTTTTAACCGTCTTAATCAATCTAATTTTCAATCAGTTTCTTATAGGAATATTGTATTTGTAATTATTGTAAAATATTATGATTTATTGTAGATCAAACTTAACAGTATCCAATTATTGTTAGCCGAATCGCTAGTGACGTTGCTATGCTGAGTTACGATCCGTTGACTGAAAGTTATTAAGAAAGTTCAGGCCCAGTCGAAAGTTTATTTGTTGAACATCAATTATTGAAAATCTCAAAGGAAGACTCTATATGATTAAGTGGCGTTTAGTTATCTGTTAAGTTCTATAGTATATCTATAGTATATCTTTCGTCACATCTTGATATCATAATAACGTATGTATTAAAAAAAATCGAAAGCATAAAAATATTTTGAACCAATGCGAATATATTATAAATTCAGAAGCGAAAGCCTTCAACTGAAATGGATCGATGTGATGTATTTCTTTACAGTATTTGATGGAGTAACTTTTTCACGATGGTAAATAAAACAAAAAGAACAAGAAAATGTGAACAAATTGTTTTTAATATTTGTCTCGGAAATATCTAGAACTTGCAATTAGGAAAAGATAAAAATAGTTTAATTGTTGCAGCAAATGTTGGTATTTGATACATCTTAAAATTAAACTATTCATCATTACTCTTAAACTGATAACATGCTAATAATTTATTACATACTTCGAAAATTCCGTAGTTAGTGTTGCAAATCGGCGCAGTAATTAAATTAACAGAGCACGTTGAAATAGTTCTTGAGAGTTTTCACTTCAAGTAATACTTGATGTAGGTGCATCCAACATTTGCGCATGTTGGTTGAAGAACTTTTAGTTCAGTGTTAAAGTCGGGATGATTAAAAGAGTTCGGCTTAATAGTTTCAAAACCGTCGTGATTCGGCCGTGTGTGTTTCGTAAATCCAGTAGTAGTTATCTTTTTATCGTGTATGCGCGAGGTTCGAGCGCGTTTTTTGTTCCAGTTCGAAAGCTGATCGCTTCGGGAATCTACGCCGTTCTATTCATCTATTTTGCATTATAAAGCAATGTTAAATTCTCAGTAAGCTGGTACTATGATCGACGTAGTAGAGTATGCTATAATAGTTCTATATTTAATAAAAATTTTGACTATAATTTTACAAAATATTTCTGAACACTCGTTTTATTAACCACATGTAAAAAGTTTATGTAGTAAGTACTTTTTATACTATTATACTAAAAAGCTTTGGAATAAAATCTCTATAGGTACCTGTTTCGAACCAGGGACCCTTTGTTGTCATGGTCACTATTGTTCTAAAGAAGGTGTGCAACTCAAGTTACTCTTGCTTATAAACTGACGGAAACTTTCACAAAGAAAATGAGACTGCAGTAAAAGGTGAGGTTGTAAAAAAACTTAAGCCACCTGCCACGACAGAGTGATGAAGGCTTAGTGTGATTGTGACAGTGACAATTTCCACCCTTTTTGCGATTGCGGCTCCATTTTATCAACTTAGTTCGTAAATGTTACAAATTTTCGGTTATCTCATTCATGACAATCGTCTGCCATACGTTTTAAAATCCAAAATACGTTTTTAAAATTATCAATATATTAATCGAATAATGCATGCAAGTAGGGTATTGGTAATAAATCCATAAAAGTATAAAAAATGGTTAACCTCTAAAAATCTCTGCCTACCCGCAAAGCTACCAATGCATTATTATGGATATTCCTCGCAATATTTGTTTAGTTGTCTGCCATCCAGCCGGGATTCGAATTAAGTCGAATATTTTTTAAATCAAAAAGTCTACATGCATTGTTTAGTATGAACATAATACTGTAATCTAGTTTCAAAATTTGCATCAAAGCGCTTCCGTCGAGCGCACCTCACAATTAGTTTTTGGTGTACAAATTATAGCTCGGAACTTACGTGATAAAGTCACGTCGCT
The DNA here is from genome assembly GCA_018245675.1 of Agara michaeli. NCBI lineage: Eukaryota > Metazoa > Arthropoda > Insecta > Lepidoptera > Hesperiidae > Agara > Agara michaeli. The sequence goes on from DWDX01003748.1 coordinate 9,862, forward strand.
TCAGAGCGCACATCAGACTGTCTAAATATAACTTGCAGCGAAGGTTTATTTTATGCTCTCCTTCTATGGCTACTTTACTTTGAAACAGCAAAGCTGCGTTTCGATTTGTGACTATAATGCATACGTGGAAAGTAAAGCCAATTTTATTAAATAACACACAATGTTATAAAGATTTTATAGTACTTAATTTTTGTTACATCCATTGGTGTAACAATTGGCCATTGGCAACCCGCTATTAAACGGAATGGCAGACAATCGCTTTGTTTCTTCTTATTCAGATAATAGATCTATATCCAACCTAGCAATGCTGAAGGGCGAATGATGATCACGATTTTATTTATTTATTTATTTATTGCATATATCACTCAAATCACACGTATTAATAACATGTGATGCGCTGCTAGGGCGTGACAACATAACAGTTATGATACACTTAAATTATTCTTACAACTCACATCATATAGATTTAATTCATCGTATTTCTTAATTTAACAATATTTTGCAATTAAACAATTTTAGTTCAAGTCAATAAAATTTGTTATTAATGATGATGATGTATGTTGATGATAATGATAATGAAATAGTTGTAGAGCATATTGACACATGAAAAAAAAGAGAATCGCTATGATTATTTTTATTTTAACTTACTAACATTCTGTTACACTATGCTTGAGATTGTTGCGTTAACATTTCACAGGGAGACAGGTGACGTAACAGTGGAATGATAAAAATATTGACGACGCTCAAGCTGACCACGTACGGTAACATTGTCACGATGGAAATTGTAACGGGAAATATTTATTTAGCAGCAGTAATTTTAAACCATGATATACTCCTATAAATTTCGTAATGCTAATAGTGAGGCGGTGTGAAATTACCCTTACACTTAAACGCAATCTACTTTATAACTTGGCAATTTCAGTGACGAAGTTTCTTTACGAACACAACTTGACTAGATTGCAAGAAAACCGTAATGAAAAGTTTAGTAGTGCTTAAAACGATCATACGATTTTGTAAATTCAAGTTACTGAGTGCATTGATTTTTATTTACAGTAAATACCCATTCAAATAATAACAGATTTCTTGAATTCATTCTGTTAAATATGCACTTGTATACGAAGCTTTTAAATGGTTAAACAAAGGAAATGCTTTTAACTCAATGGCGTTATGAAAGCATTCGTGGCTGCATAATACTCATTAAGCTACTCCATATATTTTACCTACTGAAATTCCTTTTAATTACATTTTACTATGTGATTATAATAGAATTTTTTTTCAGATTTAGCAAAACTCATGGTGCAAAAATTCTAAGTAGAAACTACTACGAAAATAATTTATTAAGTAATAGTAATTTATCTGTTTCGTTTTTCCTTTAACTAACTCAAAGGTGGTGTTGGTGGTGGTGGTGGTTTATTAAACTCAAAATTTCATTCGAGTTGTTTTATTAAGATTTGAAAATATACTTTGATTTTTTTATCACATTATAGTACTTTGTTCAAATTATTAACTTTCCATATTATTATTTGCGTAATAAAAAAACTGAGTTCACCAAACACAGACATTTCGATTTAGATTTTTTAAGTTTATTTACCTTTATTAGCAAGTCGTAGTACCGAGAATGATTTAGTGATTTCAATTAAACATAAGTAACTTAAGTATCTCGGGCTGTGTGTACATTTCAGCGTCGAGATAGATCTACGCTTTCGCTAACTGCTCGCTCGTCTAACTCTATGGATACTTGTATAATGAGGTTGAATTTTGATTATTTATCTATCGATTTCAGCAAGAATTCTTACTTGCAAAGGGAGCTCGGACTTATTACATTATTACAGTGTCATCATGATTGCATAACACACACTAACAGTCCCGCCCCTAGAGCCCTACCAGAAGTCGTTTGCATATGTCCATGGGCGGGAGCGGTCACTCGTGACTGCTGCCAGCTCGTTCGTTACTGTGCCAACATAAAAAATATAAAAAAATAACAACCAAAAGAGATGTTACAACTTTTCGTTTAAACAAAAGTGCATCTACTCTGTGTTGTAAATAAATACATAATATGATCTTTGGATCACAATTTACATGCCAGCTTATAAATAAGGTAACAACCGAAGAGATAATCTTAAATGCACACGTAATGAGCTTACACGGCTCACTAATGCGGGCATAAATTTGAGAGGATTTTTAGCTTACGTTTCCGGAGCTTTCGGAAGCGTAAATCTATGATGGCTATGGTTATTTAAATGTCAACTTTCGCTATAAGCTTTTTCGATCCATTACGACATCAACAAGTTATTTGTTGATGACTGACAAAATAAAGTAAAATGACGTAACTTAGTTGTTGTAAACACAATACACTGCACTAACATTAAAAATAAAGACACAAAAAATACTCATTTCATCACGTAAATATGTATCCAGGGTTGGAATCGAATACCTGACCTCTGCAGTCAGGAGCAATAACCTCTAAGCCAACTGGCAGTGAAATATCTACAAAAATCAATATATGTATATACGTATTATGTGCATCAAGCGGAACATGTTTTTCAACCCTGTAATTATTGCTTTTACTTTGTATTCATAGCCTATGACCATGGCACTAAGTGAATTTTATGTTACCGTCTTTTTAATTTTTTTGACTGCCTCGTTGGTCGAGCGGTTGCTAGCGCGACTGTCGATCGGGAGGTCCTGGGTTCGAATCCCGGGTTGGGTACTGTTGGTTTTTTCTAATCTAGAATTTCTAGTAGTGACTCGGAGTCTGGATGTGTGCCCGGTGCATGGCAATAGGCTCACCACCT
>DWDX01003749.1:0-12656 GCA_018245675.1 Agara michaeli
GACATCTAGCGACAAAACGCGAAAGAAAGGTGATGTACTCTCATAATGGACTTCGGACGTCGAACGGAACACATAATTATTATTACGACATTACTGATAATTTATTTTGGAACAATCCAGGAGTGCGTGATCGAAATGTTGCAAGAGATGTTCGGCGAGGACTCGGTGCCGAAGATGTTCAAAGGGGACAAGCTGCACGTGACCGTGGACGGCAAGCGCGCCGACATCGACCTGGCCAGCATGGTGAGACCGTTCGTTTACAATAAGCGTCATTCGGAAGGCACCGACTCGTCATCGGCGCGCGGAGAAATACAATGAACGACAAACTTGCGTGCCGCCGGCAGGACGTGACGTGCGCGGAGGACGCGGCGCTGCAGCGGACCGTGCGCGCCGCGCTCGCCGGCCTGTACGCCGCGCTGGCGCCCGCCCGCGCGCCCCCGCCGCCCGCGCGCTGAGCGCCGCCCTGTGCGTACTTTTGTATAAAGACATTATAGTAGTGTTTTAAGTGTCGATGTATTTTTGTATTAAAAATAAAAATAAAATTGATATGTGAAGTATTATTCGTGTACTATAATTTGACATATAATTCTATAGAGACAAAAGAAATAAAACCATAACGTATAAAATTATTTATTTACAGTCCTACGTAACTATTACACTATTCACTTATTTTCATGTTCATAACGATTCCGAGCAATCGGTTGCATTTGATGATCATGGAACACCGCATGGCGTTAGGGTACCGACGTCACATCGCCCTTCTCGTTCTACCCCACCGCGCGCGGGCGGGACGCTAGGGCGGGCCGGGCGGGCCCTTGCGCGCGTGCGCCGAGTGCCGCTTCCAGAAGCGCTTGATGTCGTCGTGCTTGGCGCGCGTCACCACCATGGTGCGCGTGCGCTCGCTCTGCCACGTGAGCGCGCCCGCCTGCCGCGCGTAGTCGCGCAGCACCACGAAGTCCGCCTGCGCACAACAATCACACCGCGCCTTATCGCCACGTCATACCGACACCACCAGCTTCTGTCTCTTTTCCTCTCGGTGTTTGACATAGATCTAGGCGACACTCACAATTTAGACAATTATGAGTATTCGGGACCTAACTACCTCACTAACACCTCACCTTAAATCTTGTGTCATCTCACTCTTTGGTATAAATTTGCTTCACGGCCAAGGTTCAAAATTTAACCAATTTTAATCAAATTTCTAAGTAAAAACTTATTAATATTTACAACTATAGCCTTTATGAAGAATAGAACTGTAGCGCGGAGTGACCTGCGACAGGAACTGGTTATAAACGACTCCCTCGGTGTACGTGAAGCGGTTCCTCTCGCTCTCCCATAGCCGGATCTGGTCCACCACGGTGGGCGGCAGCGCCGAAGACGACCGGATACCGCCCGTCTCCGCCTTCAACATCTACGACACGGAATGGCTCGTGAAAGTGCCGGTTAAGTAATGAACGATTGCGTGCATTGCGGGTGCGGGCGCTACCTGCGGGTGCGCGTGCAGCTCCAGGTAACGCACGATCTGCGCCGCCGAGATGCCGCCGCGCAGCGCCTGCCGCACCGACTCGCGCGTCAGCACGCCCACCACCAGGTTGGGGAACCTGCCCGCACACACACACACAACCTACTACATACACACTCACGCACCAAAATCTTACTAAACTTATTCATTGCATCAGACGTCATTGTGCGGAAATATTTGTTTAATAAACTAAGCATACATTACAAATGTGAACAAATAAATTGGCTCTTTTGATTACATTTTTGTGAATCCATCATGCAAGAAAATTGGCAAATGGTTAATTACTGACTCTGATATCGTTCTTAAATTGTGCTCTACCCCTACAGTGTACAATTTTGGCCACGGCACGTTTACGTAGTTCCACTCGACAGTAGATGGAGCTACGGTCGAGTACACCCTGGAGGTACACTATAGCTATAATATGGGCCGACCTGTACACGAGCTCGGTGAAGAGCCCGAGTAGCGCCACCTGCAGCGCGGACTGCGTGTAGGCGTACACGCGGTAGTTGGTCTCCAGCATGATGTAGCCGGCGCTGCGGCCCTCGGGCTCCAGCGGCGTCGCACCTTCGCGTGCGCACGCGATGTTCAGCGCCAGCCGCGTCGGGTAGAAGCGGCCCGCCTTACGCTGCAGATTCATTAGTGGGTGTTCATGCTATCACTTTATGTTACGGCAAGAAATAAAAGGGGATGAGATGGGATGGACAATGTATGAAAGGCCTTTAATACGAAGGGTACTGTAATGATTGCTGTACTTCCATATGGAATGTGATTCATTGTATTCACCTTCCGCTGGTACACCAGGCCAAACTCCCGGAGGTGCTGTAGGAACACCAGCATGTTGTTGCTCATGCCCTCCGTGCTGTAGTCCTGGCAAATATGACATATGAAATATAATTAAACCAGTTTGTTACCTTGTTTTTGTGTATACAGTCATCACAGAGAAACAACTATTATACACAGAGAGACAGTTATTTGAGTCGGTGACTCCATTAATAATAACTCAACAAAATAATGTATTCACTGAATCATTGATTAATTAATAGTTAATGATCTTGATCTCCCGTTATTGCCGGTCTTACACATATTTCGGATAATATCTAAAGTTTGCAGACAACAGGTAGGATAATTTATGAACAAATGTGGACACCCGGTGGGTTACCTTCCCGAGAGTGCTGAAGCTGAGCTGGTAGAGGAAGGCGAGGCAGTCGGCGGCGCTGAGGCTGCGTTTCTCCGCCGTGTGCAGGTAGTGCTGCAGGAACAGCCACACCTGCACGCGATGGCCTCATTGGCTTTAACGTTCTTTGGCATATACATTGAAAAGGTCACTGTCGGGCTGTCTTCAGGCGATACAGCCCTGTATCACTTAACATAGTTAGTCTAACATATAATCAAAAGTCAGATACTTGTTTAGCAGTACTGAGTAGTAGAAACTGGAAGCCAGCGCGGGTGATGACAGCAGAGCCATCGTCTGCATCTCTGAAAACGATACGATGTAGTTGTCTTTGTGTTGTTTAATGTTAACTTTAGACATAAAATTTCAAGAAACAACCTGTTAAATGATATTTAAAATGCATATAAGCTAACATTTAATGAAAAGTGTATATTATTTCAATAACACTTGTCAATATAACAAATGCCGCACACATTAAGTAATATATAATTTTTTTTTTGGCGTGCGTTTGTCGTTACCACTGATGGCTTTGTCCATGGGACTTCTAAAGCCGTCTGTCATAGAATGAGAAACGTGACACTGTAGTCTGCCGTGCAGGACCAGTGTGGACTGACAGACTTCACTTCCTTATACACCTTTACTGAGGGTCTACAATGTGTTTCCTAATGTATCGACAAAGTTCCTCACAGTACATTCTTTCATAATTATAGCAAGTAATATTTTATGTTACGATTAAATAATTTCAAACTTTGTAAAACACTTAAAAGTCACAGCTTGACTCTATACCGTTATGCTATAACTGATAGGCATTTGTACATAACACTAATACATGAGAATCAGGCTTTTATAACAATCTGATCATACCTGGTCATGAGGCCCGCATGCAAGAGAATTCTGACGGCATCTGCACTGATACCTTCTGTCTGTGCACTCCCCACCATGTAGTGAAGGACACACTCCCAGCGTTCAAGTGCATATGCGTCCAGGAATGCCACATCCCGTGCCTTGCCATCCGGCTCCAGAGACGATGACATGCTCCACGGACGACCACTGTTAGTTATAATAAGTAAAAATTTGGTAGGTTTGATGATTATCCCCTACAAACAAAATATAAGCAAGTTTTTATCACTATTATATTGGTACACATTGATTTCACATACTCACCCTCCAAGTAGTGCTACTTTTAAATTCTTCTTAAAGGACTGTGCCAGCATCCATCCTGGTAGACCACCAGGTATTGGTGCCTCCTGCCACACTGATAGCTCTGATAGAGCTTCACAAGCTTTGCTCTGCTCTCTGTGAATAGAGATTATGACAATTTTATCTCTGCTATACAGGGATGTAGAAAACACTTGAGAACATTCCAACACATTCTCACGTCAAATTAACTATTATATTACATATATTCTCATGCAGTAATCGCTCGTTGGTTGGAGATGGTTAGGTTAGGTTGGTAACTTCCTTTCTCCACACAAGCATGAAGCTCAAATCTGATACACTATAGACCCATTTATTTTGCCATTTGCCTTTTATACATCTAGACCTACGTAGTTATTACTTAGTTACACTTCATTTCGTTTTATGAAATATAAAATTTGCAGGTGTTATTTAGTGTTTGTAAAGTATATTTTATTGTCATACTTGGCGTGTGTCTGTGAAACCCAGGATGCGACGACCGCTTGAGGCACCGGTTGTTCTACAAACAGAAGGCGAATGACGAAGTGGCGAACTAGCTCTGGTAACTCTCTGTAAAAAGATAGAGAAATTGCTGTGTATTATCATTTGATAGCGGTTCTAAGTGAATTTTTGAGAATTTTGGATTCCATAATTCCCTTTCGATTATACATTCTTGTGAAACTTGTACTGCAGTTGATTTACTAGTAATACAGGGGCCAAAGTTTAGATAATTTAATAAAGAAATTTCTGAAGCTAGAATTCAAAATATAACCTCAAAAAGTACAGAAACTTCTAAACAAGAAATCTTACAGATGTTTTGCAGTAGTTTTTATATATAAATATCACCTTACCGGTATACGGCCAAGCATATCGTGGGATAGTTGTACAATGTTTCAAGAAATTGAGGGGAACGACTTTTTAAATACTCATGTAAATCTTTGCACTGTAAAGTTGGAGAGGGGTTCAAGTTCAATGACTTAGTTTTTGATTCCGACATTTTCCATACTCCTCAATGCAGACTCATTATTTTTTGTACTTGATATAGCTTATTATTTGTATTCGTAGATTTATGATACTTCTCGTATTATTGACATCTATCATAAATCATAAAATCTATCATAAAACCTTTCTCTTACATTTGACATCTATCATAAGTCAAAATATCTATCATTGCAAGTAAATTATTCTAGCAAATATTTAATCTGTAACCACAGCGTTCCGTTCTAACTATATGAACATTTAAATAGATAAACACAATTTCTAAAGATTCATATACATATTATAAACTTTACATTCTATTTTTAAAAATTATAAGACTAAAAAAATAGATTCATACACTATTATATTTATTACTTTATTTCGAGTTGATATATTACAGGTATTTTGAGGTGAAAAATTCAGCAAACAAGAACTGAAACATTAGAAAATTTTCATGTTATTTTAATTCATATGATTATTTAAATGATTTTTATAATATCAGTACAAGAACATAATTATATAATAACAATTTAAGAACCAACGTAGTACATCAACAATCAATTTGTTATTAATTACTCGATGACTAATCAAACGAAATATAAAATAAATGAACCGAATTATAATTTTTTAAGCTTACACTTACAAGAACAATATATTTTTAGTTATGAAATATTCTTGTTTATATAAATTAGTTATTACGTTACCTATTCGTAAATTAAATTATTAAGATGAATTATACCAATTTATGAATCAGCAAAGTTGCAAAACATTATGAAAAGGAATGCAAAGTTAACTTGTCGTAAAAAGTAATGTATAAGTAAGATGCCTCCCTACATTTAGGTTCAAAGTCGCTATAAATGGGGAGGTAGTATTTAATGCCTATATAATTCCACAATCCACACCAAAGATATTTTTTTTAATCTCTTTGTCCCATACAAAAGAAAAAAGGTTCACCCACACATGTTAAATTATAACGCACACCTGTACCATTTTGACGTATACACGGAAATTATGTATCTGTGTACAGCGCACACAAGCGTCTCACGCGAGTTCACGGCATTCATTCCCGTCGGCAGATGGCGGATGCAGTAGACGCTTTCCGTCAGTCACGTTCAGACAACTTGACGAGCGCAGTGCGAGTCCGTTTCGCTCAGCACCATTTTGTGTGTATCGTTTCGAACGGGACATTGTGTGTATGTGCTCCGTGAATAATCGTAAGCCACGAGTAGAGTGTACGTTTTAGTCGAGTGTTTCACTTTCGACATGCCCGCGGAGGGATCGATGCCATATCTCGGGCGCTCGTAGAAACCGCGCCTCCGTCATGAGCGAGTGATCGTCGACGTAAAAAAAGTTGACACAGGAAACATGTCTGGGCGGCCCGCCGACGCGGATGCGAGCGAAGGGTTCGAGTTCGAAATTCGAAAGCGGTCATGTCATCGCCTCTCGGATTTCGTATAAGTCACCGTCCAATGTCAAAATCGTGTACGTACCGCCAGCGGCGAGCGCGACAATGCAGTCGTTGGTAGTGTGGTGGGCGGTGGTGTCGACGGCCTGGGCGCTGGCGGGCGCCTGCTCGAGCTCCATCTCGAAGCGGCCGGCGCGGCCCGCGCGCCCGCAGCGCCCGCCGCCACAGCCGCAGCCGCAGCCGCGCGTCAACGTCACCTTCCCCACGTTCAAATGCGAGCGGGATTACTCGGAGTACTACTGCCTCAACGGCGGCGTGTGCTTCACCGTGGTGATCTCGGACAGCCCCATCTACAACTGCGAGTGCCGCAGCGGGTTCGTTGGGCCGCGCTGCGAGTTCAAGGACCTGGACGACTCGTACGTGCTGACGAGCCGGCAGCTGATGATGGAGACGGCGTCGATCGCGGGCGGCGTGACGGTGGCGGTGTTCCTCGCGATTCTAGTCTGCTTCGGCGCATGGGTGCGCCTGCACCGGCGCGGCAAAGCGCCGCCGCAGGAGGAGCGCGGCCACGTGCAGCTGGTGGCCGTGGCGGCGCCCCGCGCGCGCGTCCGTCTCGCCACACAGCCCCACCGGCCGCCCCAGCCGCCTCAGCCGCCCCAGCCGCCCCAGCCCGCGCGCTAGTGCCACAGACTTTACTGTTCATACTGTATCTGTGTACATATAGTTAGATTATTTTATAAGTTATGTGGATGCTACGGGAGATGTAAGAAAAATTTATGTGATAATTATTTTACAAAGCTTATAATTTATTTGGAAGGAATTTCGTTTGTATATACAGTATCCGAGCCGGTCGGACACTGAAGTGGCGCTTGTGAAATTCCCAGTTCCTCCCTGAAGGTCTCTCGTGGATTGTAATCTGTATTATTTTGTTGGTGTTCAGTGTATTGGACTCGTCGAAAGGGTGACCGCCATGTACCTAATGCTACTCGCTTCTAGTAGAGCTGTTATATTATATTGTTGGTCTTGTATCATTGGATACAAGCACCCGTCTCCCGGGACAGAGTGACACAGGTCTGGTTTGATTTTAGATAAGATCAGAACATTCTTATTGGAGTTCTCATTGGAAAACTGATGTAACCAGAATGTGTGCTTCGTCCCGGGTAGGTCGTAATGTGTTTCTGTTGGTGCCTCTGGCTCCGATGCATGTTATTGTTCTGTAATGTCCCAAATGTTTAGGATGTGGGTGTCGATGTACAGAGTGATCGTCGCTTCCGTGCTTCAACGGGTCATAGGTGGCCGACAAGTATCAAATGTTCCGTTGAAGCCTAGGGCTGTATCGTTTTGAAGTATATATAGAGGGCCGGCCCTCGGGCGGCCCGCTGCGTCCCGCCACCGGGCCGTTCGTGGTGAGCGCCGAGCGCGCAGCCCGACGCCGCCCGACGCCGCGCCCCCACATTCCATCCCGCGGATAGCGTATTTACTGGTGTCAGTATTATTTTGTAATACGAGTGTTAAGCCAGCAGCTTTACTTTATTTTTTAATTTATACCTGATATCCCGCTGGGATAGAGCTGTATTATATTCGTCGGCGGCCGAAGCTCGCCCCGACCGAGAAGGCTTCTGTAAATATAGCCCGTGTAGGTATTTATTAGATATTTATGAACGTTTATTTATTGACTGCTTTATTTAGTTAAAACTACGATGAACCGCGTCCGACTCGCCTTATAACATTTAACGGTTGCATCTATTAAACCTCGCTAAGCACGGCCTCGCGTATCTTCGTATCCCTATCGTAATCTCATTATGAATCTCCCTTGTAAAAATCGCAAAACATTGGACGGTGTATAAAACCCAGGCCGCCAGTGCGACGCCTGTCTCTCGTATTTCTATCTGCATCGGACGCCCCGAGCGGTACGATCTCGATAAAGTTTTGTTCGTATCAATGAAATATGTTGTATGATTGTGTGCGTAGAGGTTATTCTGTTTGTTGTCGTTTCTGCGGAGTCGCACTGTCGGACTGGTCGAAAAATATTGTAAATTAGTTCCCGGCGCGAGATCGGAGCTCGTTCGGAAGCTGCGAAGCGGGCGTCGTTTTATTCTCGACGGTTGTACCATTCCTGTGGCAGTTTGATGTGATTGACGTATTGTGTGATCGACCGCCTCGTCGGCTTCCGAGTCCGTAAATTGGCTCGCGTCGTGCCCGCGTGCGGTCCGTTGTATATGTAGATTCATATGAGATTGTTTATATGAACATTCCAACGTATAATAATATGTAAAATATTACCTACATCGCGAATAATTTTGAAATATCTGTTAAGACGCTACATTGTTAATTATACAGTTTTCTATTGATCATTTGTTAAAAGAAAATTATACGAAACTAAATCCTTACGAATGTTTTTGATTTTTTGTCACGTTCAAACCCATCCATCGTTTATCCGACGACATCTTGTGATTTTTAAAAGGACGATGTTACTACATCGCTCGTGAAATGTTGTAATTGAATATAAACACGTAAAACTGAAATTAAAAGTGAAGTTTGAAACTTCCTACATTTACACACAATATTGTTTTGGAAGTGGAAATATGTAGCGGTCGGTCGGCTCGGTAGTGACGTAGTTTACTATATATTCGTTAATCATTTTAATCTTGACCTGCTTTCAGATAAAGACCGAAAGATTCCTAAATTTTTGCTAATTGTACTAAATACATCGATACACAGTTCTGTTGCTATCAAATAATCCTAAGTTGTGCAAATATTGTAATGAGCGGTTGGGCAAAGCGACGGCGAGGCGGCAGCGGCCAGCGGCGCGTCACCGCCGCCTACGACACAAAACAGTTTTCGTTAACTTGTGCAATACACTTACACCCGTTATTTAAATCGGTTCAAAGATAACGTTCGACCGCCGTGAAATCGATTAATGGTCCATTAAAATTAATAATATTTATGTTCAGCGTTAGCACGCGAACGAAAGTACAGCTGATGTTTTCTCTCGCGTTCGAAACGAAATCGAATCGGGAACGATCGTGTTTTTATCGCGGCCGAGTCGCGCGGGGCTCCGCGGCCGCTCCGGCTCGTATAAAAGACCTAGAAAAAGCTGCGGCGACGCAACGGCACGGCAGTCCATTGAGGCTCGGGGAGCATATTTTTATGAATAGGTACCCGGGACCGGTCCGCCACCGGCGTCGCTCGCGCGAGAGTTCATCGAATGAGTGGCCGTTCGTTTGTTGACATTCCCCGAAAACCTGCCCCGCCCGGAATAGCCGCGGATCGCGGGCTCCCGATGGATGGACGACGACACAAATAGACGCCGCTCCCGACTAGATTAAAAGGCGTTTTTGGAGTTCAATACTTAAAGGAGCTCGCTTATTTTGTCGGAATCAGGCGGATGTCGACGCGTCGTGAATGGGGATTTGGAGAAATGTGTTTAGGGCGTCGTTAAACCTTTGTGAAAGTCATCGGTACGCTTTTACAAATATGTCAATGCTTCACTTATTCATCGTGTTGCATTATCTATGATTCGCAAAGAATTAGTGTTCTGCGTGCGAGGCGACTTCAATAATAGATATATGTAGATTGCACGGACATTTGTCATACCGGATAAAGATTGCGAAATATTACGCATTGTACGGTTAATCCCAATCGCGTCGAAATTTCTATGTTTTTACCTTACAAATTCGTGTCATTAGCATTCAATTACGTCGTTCCTACCGGACTATGTCGGAAGGAAAATGAACACAACATTTATAATTAAATACATTATTTTAATATCATCCCTATTCTACTGTAAAAAATGAATTTAAACAGAGCTCGGTAGAACCAGGGAGTCCTCTTGAGTGGCAAGGCGTCTTTCACTGAGCCTTAAATCAACTGGGCAATATGGAATTAATAAAAATGTTATTTAACAGCTAATTTTAAAGCAGGGAAAGAACTGAGCAGGTATACACAATAGCGTTCATACACACACATATATATAATTATAATTACAGATTGTAGATAGTTTAACACGGGTTCTATCAAAGTAGGATCAGATGGCTTTGTGTTAAGTTGTCCCAAGATATTATTAAAACGCATGATTATTGTGATAAATTGCAAACAATTAAGCAAGACGTGTAAATCTTTAGGAATATATTATTTAATCGCCTATTTTTAGGCAGAAACTAGCGGCACACTAAGTATTTGCACAAACACTAAAACCAATCACGATGCTACATATTAGGTCAAGATCTGATTAACTGAGCAGATACTTTCCAGACCGTTTAATTAATCTTACAAATGTCTATTTTAAAATACGGTCGAATTTTCCGACATAACTATTGACAAATGGAATTTAAATTAAAACTATAAGAAAGAAAAAACAAACCGGTTATAAAGAAACGTAAATGTCCATAAACTTAATTAATTAACAGATTTTTTTAAGCATTTAATTATTAAATATAAAACTTGTAATCATCAAAAAGGAAAATCTTGGTCTTATGGACTGATTTGTAACAATATATGTATGTGGAATCTTTTCTTCATATTCTGTTAGTTTGGTAACATACATATGTAGATTAGGTATATTGGATGTATTAGAGATGCAGACAATTAAGAAAAAAAGTCTAAATAAGTTTGTTGTTAGTCTGCCACTTAAAACCGGGGACCAAGAACTGTGAAGTTGTAAAAAAAACAAAAAAAGTGAGATGAAAAAATAATTCTTTTACTTTTTCTTAGGCAAACAAGAATTCCAACACTGAATTGCACGTATGAGCTGGGTCGGCAAAGTGTAGCCGTGTTCCCTCGCTCGAGAACTCTGTACTTCCGCTAGCTGTAATGTAACTCACGAAATGATTTTATTACGCCTGCGGGCGAAACTGTGAATGAACACATCAAGTCAAGGCGAGCCGAGACAATCGGTGACATCCACCGGCGACGGTCGCCGACACCGGCCCGGCGAGACCTCCCCCGCCCCCCGTAGGCCGGCCCGGCGCGGGCCTCCCGGACGTTTTTAATAGAAACGCAAGGCTCTACCGCCTGGTCGAGGTTTCAGACGGAACGTCGCTCTACCCACACGACTCCTTTATGGCATCGGCCAGTGGTCATTGCGTCCAATTAACATGCCTACGTGCCGGCCCACTTTGTCATTATGTGGCTCCGCGAAATCTTCCGACTAGTGCGGTGTTAATACACAGTTTTAAATACAAGCGCCGAAGTACAACTTGCGGCGCGGCGGTAGTGGTCACAATACTTCGACGACTCTCCGCGCTTCGGTGGAGACATATTGTCACCGCTATACATAAGTACGTTTATCCTCTTTTGGAGACTGACGGGATTTCAAAGATTAGTTGTTATCCCTTTTCTCCCTTTTTTGGAAATACAATATACATGCGGATTTTTTATGAAACGTATTAATTTAATTTAGTCTAAAATATCTAGTTTTAATAAACTATAACTCAGCTCAGACAAGTAATCTCCTCGTAAAACATAATTTATGTATTTTCGATAGACTTGATTTCTTTATAATTCAGTTAAAGGTGACCTTAGGCGCACACTGTCTCAAATATTAATGAATCCTTGCTATTTTGGGTATACGGTGAGCGTCTGATGATTTGAAGGTATCTCTATAAATATGATTACAAAGTTTACTTTGCAACAAAGCTGTCCAACTTCCCTGCGATAAAAAAATTGATTGTCACAATTTAGCGAAGCCCGGTTCTGACTCGCCACACGTGTAGTTGTGTTAATTATGTTAATATATAATTGTTTAAACCTCATTTGTTAATATTTTGTGTCGACAGACGTGATAAATGGTGCGTGCCGAGTCGTGTAATTTGATGATCATCGCCACGTCCACGGCTGCATCTGGTCCGACTGCACCTGCGTTCATTAGGGTCCATTCCCACTATTGTACTAACAGAATGCTCGCTCTCGTTTTTATACAACGATTAAACATTCTACTTCAGCGGTTATTATCTCGACGGATCTTCGATTGGAGGGAAAGTGGATGGGGAGTGGCACAATAGTGTGGACGGCGGCTTATCTGGCGCGAAGCCCATGGCGCGCTCGAGTGGCGCTTCCTGCGACAGATGGCAGCACGTGCGCGTGCGCCAGCGCCGCAAAAAAAAATATCGACATCTTTAAACTCATTTTCATAGAGATCTGCATAATTTAAAGTTTTTGAATAGATTTACGTCCAGAATTATTATTATTAACGGAAAATACTGTAGGTACACATCTGTTACGTTCTTCGGCCAACAAAATGTATATCCTTGGCAGGTTGTATCTACTACTAAAATTCATTAGTACCAGTCATGTTTTATTGCCTTTCTTCGTTACGGTAACCGATCTAGTTAGATACAAGTACAGTTGGTACCAAATGTTACGTTAGTGGTGAAGTATGAAACAGGTGTCAATTCTATCCGTAT
>DWDX01003750.1:0-12655 GCA_018245675.1 Agara michaeli
AACGGCACGGTCGGGCACAACGGCAACTTGATCTCCTAGCCACTTCTACTGAAGCGTTACGTTCGGTATGATTGTTCAGATGAAGTGTATTAGATACAGAACAACGGCGACTTGATCTCTCAGCTAGGATTCAACCGAAGACTACGATTTTTGTGTATAGTTGTTCAGGTGGCTACGTACGCAGCCTTGTAAAAGTATGAAAAATAATAATGTTAGGTCCTCGGGAAACGGATCAAATGTTTCACTTCCTATATTGCAAGCAGTTTGAAAGCTTCCTCTGAGAGGTATGAAAAGAAGCAGGTATCGATGATTTAATCAGAATGCGATAGACTGGAAGCTGTAGAAAGCTTAGGAGAGTTCTAAACCCAGCAGTGGACCTCTGTATACTGGTATGAGGATGATATACAACGCTTGTGGAAGGTTTATTGGAATAACGTATAAATGCAGGTACACAAGTCTAATACAGTAGCAATATGCTAAAGAAATGTAAGCTTTATTAAACAACTATGTTGAAATAATTACAGTAAATTAATTTTAGTGTTTAATATAATACAGTGAAATCATTAATCACTCATGATATTTGCGCTGAAAGTCAATTTGTGAATGTAAAATGTTTGTTAATGCTGACATAAAATGCAGTGACCGTAAGAAAATTTGTATCAAAACAAAGGCGTCGGTCTAGATTTGTCTAGATTGTTGTATGCTATTACTTTTGGACTATTAGCCGTCAGCTAAATTTTATTTTATTCCGCATTTTATTTAGTAGTAACACATTTAGAAGACATTAAAGTATCCTGTATGAAAAAGTTCCTACTAATACACAGTTCTGTTGAGCAGACAGTGTTATTTGTATTTTAATTAATGGAAAGAAGGAACGAGAAGGCGTCTGTTTGCAGGCTTTGTTTATTCCAAAATAATACACACATTTACAATTAAAAAATAATATAGAACAATAAACAACAATTAATTATCTAATAGAACAAAAATACAATTTGTATTGTCATTATATTGTACCGATCGAGAGTTTTGAATGCTTTTGAATGACATATACATGTATTATATGGTGTGTTGCGAAGGTCTCCATTTGTAAGGGATAGTAGAAGAGAATGTTCACCTGCAGACAGCCTTCATGGCCTCACCGCTAACGATGACTATTGTGTCCGGCTTGAAAGGGGTCAAGAGGACACGTACACATGTAAGAATCCTGAACATTCATAAGGTAGAACGAATAGTTCCCAATGTCACATCCAGTTCTGTGCTGGAGTTGCCGCTGTGTGAGTTGCTGAGAAGTATGTCACATTGAAGGGGCGGTTTCTTAGTTTTGTTTCATCTCATCAGCGAATTTGGATAAATTACTTAACTTACATTATTTCATGTTATTTGTCAATATTTCAAGCCAATTTTGAAAGATAACAAGCCTGAACCAGAAATCGTAGATCTAATTGAGATTTGTAGAAATCTATGACGTAATACGAGAATTAAACGATTTGAATGGCAAGGAGACTATTCAAGATTCACATTTCTGGCGCAGTGACTAACAGGTTTCGTAAAGTATTATAACATACAATTTATCGTTCTGTTTGGCGTTTACTATGGATTGCGATTATGAATTAGTTTAATTAATTTAACACAACAAGTCATTGCATTTGTACTTGTGGTTAATCAAATGGTCAGTTTAGTACGTGATTTCTAACGCGAAATACGTGTTCCATCAGAGGACAACGGACATCTAAATAAGACAAAATAGATGTAGGATAAAACAAATCCGCATCCACGACTCGACTGGCTACTTGACTAATGAGAGATTAGTCACATAGAAAGATGACGGACTGACTAATCTTTTAACGTCTTTAATTAGACGGGGAAACAGTTGGATATGACGTGAAGTCATTTGTTAGGTCAAGTGTAATTAAAGTTTAACAATTAATATGAAACAACCGGCTTTATGAAACACTAACACCATGACAAGACAATGGGACAGTAATAATGTTGTTAATTATGTGATAATTAGATTTTAACTCTATATTTAGTGTTTAAGAGAAGCAAAGAAGCTATTGTTGCGCTCTTGCCAAAAATTGTTATTAAAGATAAAACTCCTTACTGTAACTGTGATCCATAATTCGATTGAAAAATTATTGGAAAATAGATTATTGTGAAATCGGAATCGATCGTTCGAGCAATCGATGTTTTGTGACAATCATTCATAGGATACACCTTATTATGTAAGTAATCCATATTTATACACAATTTCGAATTCTGAATCGTAGTAATCATTAGAATAGTAGTCAATTTTCATCAATGGACGCCTGAGAAAGGATTATTGCGTGTGAGTAATTTTTCGTGCGTGTATTCGAATGTGCGGCGAGAGCCAATAATATGTCGAATAATTGTTAAGTAATTAATTTATTGTAATGTTTCAATACTACCAAATACAAAAAGTTTCGTTAGTTATTATTTCGTTATACTAAAGGCACGGCTGGCGCAAGGTAAATTAAGACTTCGCGAGTGATATCGCGACTCTCCCGACTCTCCCAACACTCCCGACACTCCCCGCACCCTCAACACCCCCGATACCCACGACACTTGCGACGCGTGTCTTGGCTGCGAGTGCGACCTCTCAACTCGCACAGATAATAGACATTGCACGCATAACATGTAACTAAATATCTATATGAAACATTATATTTGTGAATCATACATATGCGCATATAAGATCTGTGTTATCTTTCACATACACTAATCGTTCTGACTCGGTAATCAAATGATCGTTTTAAACTAATGATTTGATCCATCGAAGTAAAGTAATCATCATGAGGAACAATGGTCTCGATACTCACGTTCAAATACGAAAAGGCAAATTATTGTTCCCAATATAAAATGATAACCTATTACATATTACCTTCGTGTTATTTCTTACAGTTGTCCGAGTACAGACAATTATTAGTGACGGTGTATGGGAACGTTACAGTGTTACCATTATTTCTTTTTCAAATCCCACTAACATTCACAGTATATAACTTATTGAAATCTTTCTATCTTGTCTGTATATTTTCGATAGCTCACAAATAATCTACGATAAATGCATGTATCATTATTAATATAAGTCTAGAAATCCATTGCTAGTTTGGGTACGTGTTTGTATTTTTCTCGTAATGTATCGTATTGTATTTGTCTTTTGTGTGTCGCGTTATACAACTTTGGACAGACAGACAGATTCGCATTCTGGAGGCTTTATAGTGGAGGGAGTGACGAGTTGGCGATAAATATTGCCATTGTTGCAGCAAATGCATATAGACTGTATGTAAATAATTATTTGTGTGAACCGCTTATGTACTTTTGAATTCAAATAATATTACATAATCCTGTAACGGAATTATTGGAAATAGTAAAGAGTATTCACACGGCCTTAAGTGCGACTCGCGGCCAGCAGTGGGACCTCTGCGATGTCCCATTCCCTCGGCCGTCGGTCAGCTCCGTCTGTCTGTCTAAACGAGTAAATCGCGCGAGTGGCGATGCCAGACAGAAACGGGTATAAAAACGTATTATGTACACGTGTCTTTACATGTTGTGTGCGTCCGTAGTAAAATTTATCTTATATTGATTTTTTTTCGTTTTATTATAATTTCCCTTTTCATTTTTTTTAGAGGTTTTTTTTATTATTATCAGGTTGGACCATGATTATGAGTAAACATTTACTACGTAAACGATAGTGTAAGGATATTTGGAATTGATTACAAGTTAGATTAAACTTTTGCAATACATACTGTGATTTGTAGCTCGCATAGTTCTGAATATCTTTGCTCGTTATCATCTACTTATTCGTGTAAGAATATGAACTAAGAAACACATATTGGAATGTGACAGACCCGTGTTCTGGTTTCGGTACCGGATGGATTAAACCTTATTCGAACGTAACGTAAATTTGTTTATGGTTTACGGTCATTAAAGGCTGCCGTAGACGCATGCGATCGTGACGCGATGCTAGTTAATAGTCCGTTGTAGCAAGTAAGTAGTAGCGGGTGTGAAATGGCCTATATGCCAAGTGTATAGATAAAAAAATTGTCTATTACGTCACTGTCATGGACAACTTGTTTGCACAGTTGTCAATTTAACATTACCAAAAATAATGTCTGTTAAATAAAAATTAATAATTATATCAGTGTAATCAAGTGTAATAAATATATTCCGATAATAATTCTTTAAAAAAATAAACAATACATGTATGTGAGACTGCCAGTATTATCTAATTATTTACTACAATGTCACATTTATAAATCGAGTTTTAACACTGGTTCAAATATATTAATAGCATAATAATCGCTCCCTTAGGAATTGTGATAAAAAGTAAACAAAAGTCATACTAGTGAATAGGTTATTGTAGATTTCATTTAAAGATGCTAGAGAATCGAAATTTAGAGTTTTATATTAGTCTTAGCTAGCGTTATCTTTATAAGATGTAGACTTTTAAATCGGAATTCGTACACGATGCGATACGAACTACTCTAGTAATGTGTGTTGTGAAGAATATATACTCAAAAATATTCTTTTATACCCCCAATATTTTTTTAACTCACTCTTATAGGCACTAGTATACGGGTAAAGAAAGTAACAATTATAACTATTCTTCGCCTTTATATAAAGCATTTTCTCAATAGTTCTTTGTCAGCTTAAATAAAGTTACCAGATCAATTAATGACATTTTCCGATAATGTCTCCAATTTATTCAGTAAATTATCTGAATTTTATACGTGGTATATAAATTTGGGGCGATTAATAAAAATGTTTTTATTACTTGTTTGTTCTGCTTCTGGCACCAAAATTCCGGACATATCGGGAAACTTTCTGTCATCCGGTAATCCTAAATGTGAGTAAACAACTAAACAAGCTGACTATACAGCTGAGCCACCATCTTGCATATGAATCACTATAATATTTAAAAAAAAAGTGACGATGCACTAATTTTGTGTTTAGGACATCGTTACAAAAAAAAAACTGCATGCATTACCCTCGCCAGAACAGCAATAATGAAATAATAATAACAATAAAATATTCTTAATTACATATTTGACTTACTGATTGTTCACCATTCTCGGACTAATAATAACAAATATAGGTACTTAAATGTAATCATTTCTGAAATGTAATCATTTTATTGAAGTATTTTTCAATTATTACACGTTTTGTCTGAATATCTTAGAAACTACTAGAGATCCTTTTTAATCCTAAGATTTGATAGTAATATGTAGATATAACGATTTAACATTTAAATATCATAAGTATGGAAGTATTGCCACAGTACGCACAGGGAGCACTAACCAACGATGTTGCCATTATCGATGTAGTCATATACCAATTATGTTGTATCTTTTTGATTGTGGTCTAATTATATTAATTGACAGTACGAGGGCTTATAAAAGCATACTGATGCAGTGACGTCGCAATAATCTGGATCGGTGTTATTGTTAGGGTTTACGTGACCAGTAACAACAAAAGTCTGCTTAGTGAAAAATATTGTAATGTTCGAAAATAAGTACTACGATATAATTAGTGGAATATTGGAATTAAATTAACTCTCCGCTAAGAAGTCTATATTCAATTTTGCATGATATAATATTACACGCTGATGCTAAGTATATATTGAAATGTTTAAACAATTGTAAATGTTAAAGAGAACATTTCCATACTTATTTTATTTAAATGATTTTGCATTCGTGCGTTCCGTGAATACCTCATTATTGTTAATATGTAATTTTACCTATTGCGCACGATTTGGGGCCTTCCAATCAACTGATTACCCCTTTGTTTGTAAGAGTTTTGTGAGTTTAGATTATTTAATAAATTGACCATTACTAGCTTGATATTGTTGTTTCATTTCTCTATACTTACCTTCAATGAAACCTTTGATGGCACTTAAATTATGTGCGTCGTTAAGTTTTGCAATACTTGTTACCTCAGTCACGCGAATACCGATTTGGAAGCAAGGATTGAGAGAATTTAGCTTCATATTTTAGATTATTCCAGTCACTTCGCTCACGTTCTGTGCGTACGTTAGTGCCAGCAGCGGAACGATTGTAAAATGGCACGTATACGTGAACGTTACGGCTCTGTCGCTCTGTCAATTGTTTTTATTTGTTGAACTCCACACGGAATTGACTGTAGGTATAGGTTATATTTAAGTCTTTCGTATCTACCGAAGCGTGCTTCATACCAAATCGACTGTCGTAATGAAACTGCTATTGTAATACAAAAAATACGCATCGGGGCAGTTTGGTGGTGTACGGTCCTTGCATGTCGCAATCGTAGGAAACATTCTTGCCCAGTTGAGGAACGCGGGACACAAAATGCTCATATATAACCGCATTGTGTATATATAACACAAATATACCATGCAATGAATAGGACTGTTAGTGTGAATTCAGTTAGTTATAGGTGTTAAAAACAATTAGTTGATGAGTATTTATTAGTCTCATCAGCGAATTGTTTTTAAGGCCAGATACTACATGCTAGTGTAAGTGCAGTTAGAAATAGCGAGTATCCGTGCTATTCGAAGTCAAGCGATATCATGGACCGAAATAATATTGTTAAATGAACAATGAAAATAATTCGGTATCCGGACAGATCGTTATCACAGACCAATATTGTATGTTACTCGTATCTTCGTATTCCCATATCCGTAGTTTTATGTGCCGGTTCATATTTGTGCCAAATATTCGATTTAACATTGAAATAGACATTTCCCCGGAGCACCGGCTCGTTTATCGCAGTCGACCTCGTTTCAGCTCCACCTATATCACATTTACATACATAACTTAGTACAGACGTATTAAAATACGATGAGTTCGAACGGGGTATACCTCGTGTAGTAACACCTCGCCCCGACGTACGATAGTAACAATGAATTTTTAACTCTAACATATTCGATATTTATTTCTGACATGTTACATTTTTATTCATTTATAATTATGAACTATTCTCTCTGCCTACCCCATTAGAGACTTAACGTGACGGTATCATCAATATTATGGGCAAACGGTCAAATCAAAGACGGAAGACTTCTTATTATCATGGTTAGCAACGCATAGCTCTGAGACAGATTTCCAGTAGTACTGGTACCGTGTGAGGCACATTAATTTAAATAATACTGTTAAGATCTCACGACGGTATGCATATATGTTGTTCAACATGTAATCGGCCTATAAACAAATCATAAACATGTTAAATGTTTCTTTAGAACGTTAAATAGGAACATACGAAATATTATTAATTACTCACCGATCCTATTTCAGTTTATATAGTAATTATGGTTTAATAATTTAAAAGTAATACTTTAATTTTGAAAATTACATTATACCTTTCATAATAAAGAATATAAATTACCCCGGTAGCAATATTTCTAAACTTTGACACTGTAACAAAGGTAGATAAAAAATGAATGTAGTTTTCGTGTTTCTGGCTAAGTAAAAGCTTTGGATAATATATTTTCATTTTTTCGTATAAAATACTATTAAGGTAGCCCGGTACTAATGTTCGCTTTGAGATTGTTGAGGTAAATAGTTAAAATAGAACTCTACACGCCCCTGTGTCGAGTGGTTAGGAAATCTGACTGCTAAATCGGATATCATGGGTTCGATTCCCGCCCACGTGTGATATGCACATTTTTGGTCTGTATTTATTATTATTATTATTTGTTCCCATTTTAAAATTAAGCTGATTTATAATATAATAACAGCGCAAACACTATGGTGGTATTGTAATAAATCCAATTTTCGTCTATTTGGCACTGATACTAAGTCAAGACGTTTAGTCACACCGTTTGTTTTATTAAAAATGTATATAAATAGTTCCTTCAACCATGGTTCAATTTCTAATACAAGTGAACACTCTAGTGAAGTGCCACCTTTAAACCTAGTTTAGTTTCGTGGAGCGCGAGGTGGAACATGAGAGTTATTGTTATTTTCGAGTTACACAGGAGCTTTACGAGTATAAAAGCCTTGTCAAAATTCCATGTACATTTCTAACTTTATGCTATGTAACTTAAAGTATTAAGGTCGAATGGTACTTACCTATGTATTTTTAATTGAAATTTAGTGCCTATAGTTCATTTTAATGCTAACTAAATGAACCGACACTAACAGTCCAATTCATCGAGGCGGGGTCGATCACAATAGTCTCTGGGCGGCCGGGACACGTACGTGGCTTTTTGCAACTTTTTTTCATAATAAAATCTGTTTGAAATAAGATTGGGTTTCTATTTCATTTGCCACTGAGGTAGGCTGAGACTAAGGATTTCCACCGACTACGCTCCGAACAATCTTCCTCTACACACAAATTTATCATATCAGCTAGTCTAAAAGAGATACTCTTGACCTACCTTGATACGTCTCCGACTGATAGAAGTACGTATGTAACTCTACCGCTTCCGACTCTACCATTGACACTCGCATTATAAATCTGTTTCCTGATTTTGCGATTGCTTATCAAACGTTATTTATATAGATAACAAGTACATCAGATGGCACCCATCAGACCGTCGCTCAACACGTAATCATGCGGTAAGCAGACCGATAACAATTTCACGGCGCGAATGTTTTGCAAATGGCGGAGCTCCC
The DNA here is from genome assembly GCA_018245675.1 of Agara michaeli. Lineage (NCBI taxonomy): Eukaryota > Metazoa > Arthropoda > Insecta > Lepidoptera > Hesperiidae > Agara > Agara michaeli. The sequence continues at coordinate 8,610 of DWDX01003750.1, forward strand.
CGTTTATTACATTATTTGGTTATGAGTACACCGTAATGTACGAAATGTATCATGTAATGTAAAATGTAATAAAAGCATTCGGGTGTTTCGATGTATTTCATTCGTATCGTAAATATTTGTAACAAGATCATTTCGAACCGTATCGTGGATGGATACGTCGTTCAGATCAGATCTAGACGCAGAGGGAGATAAATACGAGAGCATTTTTAAAACTTTCTTTAAATTCCAGTTGATCCAGTAGCTGTAATCCTGGATCCCGAACGGAGCGAGTGAACAAAACCTAGATTATGATTAAGTATTAGAGCTGCAACATTCTTCCGAGAAGAACGAAACATAATCCACCAGGAATGGAACGGAATAAAGTTTTAATATAAACTATTCTGCCGTTTAAAATGTAACGTCAGTTGCTATGAAATCCTAATATTATTTAGTACAAGTTTAAATAACTATTGTATATAACTATTTAATTAAACATATTAAATTTGGTTAAACATTTGCATTCTACTAGTCTCTCTTTTTGTCTCTACTACTCATTTAATCTTTTCCATAAGCGGGAGGAGGCGGGAAATCTGACGGCTTTGATGTCGGTAGAAGAGCGCGATCGAAATTTGTCAAGACTATAACAAGTGGAAATCCTTAGTCTCTGCTTACCCCTATAAGAAATAGGGGTCACTGAATAACTTATAACATTTTTAACGTGGAATAATTTCAATATAGTTAAGTGATTTTATTATTGTTTGGGAAAATCGACATTGTTTTACAATTCAGATACAAGGCATCTCTGTTCGCGCTGTTAGTATTCTCTTTGCGATTGACGTCGAATGGGACTTTAATCCGCTGGAGATTATCTGTATAACTACGGCTTGATCAAAGTATTACGTGTATAGCCTAGACGAAATATGTATGTATATTGAATGGCACACACTGCTGTTAATTACAACAACAACATCATACCGTCACGCCAGGTCCCTAACGGGGTAGGCAGAAAGCACCGAGTGCCAAATATCTCTGTCCTTGCAAACCTTACGCGCTTCGTCTACATTCATCATTCTCTTCATGCATGCACGGTCTCGGAGACTCTTGACTCCTCAAAAATCATATCAACAAAACACACTTACGGTTATGTATGTTTCAGGCATTTTCTCGGTCGCATCTAGCGAACGCCTTTCATAGCTACTCAATTTGCTTATCTGGGCACGTATTGCGGAAATTATTTCGTGATTCGATGCAACGTACTATCTTTATTGTTATTAGACACAGCAACAAACATAATTCCACAATACGCTATGAGCTCAACTTATCGACTGAAGCTCGTGTCGGAGGTGATTTAGGCGATAGTTGGCGGTCATAGAGCCGGCAAAGTGCACAATGTACCGTAAAGTACGTATTTACGCGTACAAACAACAATAAACCTTACCGCGTTGGCGTAAACATCAATTTTGCGTGTTTCAATATCTCGCTGTACAGCTTTCCGTGTCATCGATAAAAGACAATGACAGCAATCCTCAAGTCCCGACATCGTTAATAAAGTCGTTATTATAACAGAATGTACAAAATATGGGTCGAAAATTACAGGAACATTGTTTGACACCAAGGCGAAATATTCCCCTTGTGTCTACAACACGCAAAGCGATTTAATATTATTTAAATGCCAGGGCTTAGGTAAATTTTTGTTACTTGTAAAACAAATATTCTTATGAAAGTCAATCGAATCGTTGTGAGGGCAGATGTGTTTGTTGGTATCGTCTTTTTTGTGGACCATTTCTGTTTAGTTGAATGCAAGACAAAATAAATTTCCTCGGTCCGGCATCCTGCCACAAAAGGCGCATCCCGCGGCTTCTTTGACTATAGCCGTGTACCGTGTCGGGATGCTCTCGCTCCTCCGCACGTACCTTAAGGCTTTGCATTAGGGTTGTGCCAAATGAAAATATTTTGTGCGTAAAAAGAACATTTGAAGTTTTCGATATTTGTTATATTCTTAAATCGAACTATCCATCGTCTATGAAATCAATGATTTTCAATATCTGTATTGTTTGACACCTTTTGGCAACCCTGTCTCTTTACACCGAAACTCGGAACCACGGCCAATCGCTTTTTGTTTGCTAAACGCACTACAAAACCAACACGTAAAATAAAGTCAGCCGTGTTAACTTTTTAACAAACGCCGTGGATCCGGCGAGGTGTGTTGTAATATGTGGTTCGTGTGAGTCCAGTTTTTTTAGATGAGCACGTGTGCATGCGTGAGTAATAATTATGTGATTTAAGTTTTTTGCTTCAATAAATTTAATCCCAATGAACTTAACGGTACCCATGCTATAGTTAACGTCGATACGGAATCTCCCTACTCAATAGTTAGTACTTGGGTTATGTTTTCTTAAGACATTCAATGATTCTATATTCGTTTGGTTATCTGTTAAGTAATTCGTGATCGCTGTCAAGAATCGATTGAAACGAAACATTTGAAAGTAATTAATTGTATTACGATTTCAATCATTAGCCGACCGAAGTCTTAATTATCGACAGGTCCATCAAGTTATTTGTCAATCTGTGTTAAAAATCAATTTTTCCAGTCCACGGGCCTTTGTCGGGGAATTACCGCTAGGCCCCGACCGGAGTTTATCAAAGGTACCGGACCGGGTAATCGATCAACCGATAATGGTTTTACAACTTAATCCTATTTACGGTGCAACGCCTTTGAATTGCATTTCTCGCCATGGAAATAGCTTCGAACGGTGGTCGCATTTGAACAATCGGTTGGGAGGATATCTGAATTACGATAAAGGTAGAGAGAGAGAGAGAAAGATGTACGCGTATTACCATTTCGTTTAGTTTAAATGCAGCGATAAACATATTTGTACGTATATCTTCGTAAGCTACTTGCTAACAAACTTGCAAGCGTCTCTGTCTGAGACAATATTGACAGGATTCTAAATTTAAAATTCATTGCGATGTGAATTATACGAAATTGGAACGAAGTTTGGGCCTGAACCATACCATTAAGTCTAGTTATGGCCGATATTTTTGTATTGTTCGCTTAACCTGCTCTTTGCTGGTCATCATCATCATCATCATACCGTCACGCCGGGTCCCTTACGGGGTAGGCAGAAAGCAATATCTAATAAATTTGCCGGTAATATGTATTAAATTTGAAATCGAACCAACTTCAGAACAAGGTTCATACATCACAGTCACGAGTAGACACAACATGGTGAATGTTTGTATGTTCAAACGAAATATGCCAATTCACTGCTAACGGTTCGTTTTACTTGATATCTTACATAATGTGCCGGATGCAAGCAAATGAACAGTATCTACAGATCTTGCGGTATGACAGACTGCAGTTTAAGTAATTCATAAATCATTTCACAGTTACAGAAATTAAATTGCGTATTTAGCAACAGTTTGATTTGCAGCTCACCATGTGCTTTCTGTATCGGACTTTCATATTTGCAATGGACGTTTCAACCGCCGTTACACTCTGATACATCCAATATCCCTATTGTACTGGCTTTCTCTTTATATGCCTACTTTTCAATTGATATTAAGATTTTTCGTATGTTCCTTTTTAGGAATCCCCATCAAATCGTAATCTTCCCATGACTGTTCTTCAAGTTATTTCATACAAATATTGTTGACAATATTCACGACCAAGATCGACCAAGTTGAAACTGTCTTAGAGTAATGTTCCCTAAAAGCGACTAATATATTATGAAGAAAATATAATATCACCTAGTGAAATGCGTAAGGGAACTAAGCCAATTAGTGGTATTGGTTTCATAGGTGATGATTTTCATTGAATTAAACTAGAAGAGCTCATGACTCATAACTAACTGAAGAGCTCATGACTCATGACTGTTTTTCAAGTTATTTCATACAAATATTGTTGACAATATTCACGACCAACATCGACCGAGTTGAAACTGTCTTAGAGTAATGTTCCCTAAAAGCGACTAATATATTTAGGAAAAAAATATAATATCACCTAGTGAAATGCGTAAGGGAACTAAGCCAATTAGTGGTATTGGGTTTATAGGTGATGATTTTCA
>DWDX01003751.1:0-12654 GCA_018245675.1 Agara michaeli
ATATAAACCTTCCTCTACAATCACTCTATCTATTAAAAAAAAACGCATCAAAATCCGTTGTGTAGTTTTAAAGATTTAAGCATACATAGGGACAGAGAAAGGGACTTAGTTTTATACTACGAGTATGTAGGGATGTCATAGAAATGCAATAATTAATGATGTCATTCTGATAGACGCGATTTGAATTACATTATTTAGAAAACACTTAAACGACCGCTTTATCGGGCTGTGAGAACAAAACAAATTCTCATTGCATTGTTAAGGTAACAAAAGATTAAAATAACAAGATAGGATAATCGCTTGAAACATAAGAATGCATCAATTTGTTTTATTTAGCACTTTTAAAAGTTGACGATGCGAAAAAGACAACCGAAAGATAAGTAAGCAGTGCAAGTTATATTGAATAAAAACTTTACTCTTGCATACTAATGCTAAAATTTGTATTCGACTGGGTTTTCTTGACTTTTCATTAAGTTTCTCGTTTCGTCGGGCGAGAGATGAAAATCAAAGTTATCATTAAGTCTAATTAAGCATCTTACAAATCGCCGTTGTTGTTTTCTTTGTTTAAATTTAGTAAGAGTTGCTTACGTTCGCATGGATTGTTTATTATTTTGCGCTTACGTCGCTTCAAAGTGAGAATTCAAGCGCTGTTTCTTGAATATGCATACGTTTTCAACGAGACAATAAGCTTATAAGAATCATCATGTGCATCCGGAGTCTTATATAAAAAATGTGTGACGAAATTCTTCTTTCCATAAAAACGGGACGTATTCATGGGACTAAAATAAACTCTCACAATACAAAAGTCAATGTGACAGAACGTTGCTCGTAGGTAGTTTTAGCTTGAGACGATGAAAGAGTGCACTAAGTAGCGAAGACGTAGAACTTCGGCGTGCATTAGGCGAATTAAAACTTTTTCCTCGTGCGCCTCATCATTTGTATCCGAATGCAAAAGAGTAGTGGAGCAATGTTTACGTGAATTTTAGTGTAAGTAACAGGCTATTATAATTCCACTTTTATGTAAAGACCTTTTCCTCCTCCACGGGATGCGAAGTAAACTTTTCTGAGTTGTGTTGTTAGATAAATTATTTGTCATACAATACAAAAATAACACATTGTTAAACACGAATACGCAATTTAACTTATTATTACAATAGTTATGACTACATTTTTGTAACGATATTCAAATTAATTATTTATTTACAATTTTTTTTATTTTTTATTAATTAATATTAAAACATGGCCGAAACGAAGTCACTTCCCATGATGACCAGTACGTAGAAAACTTTGCCTTAAGCAATTCCAGTGATATTGCTACTTCTCGCCATAAGAGCGTTAGAACGCAATTGAAATCCCGTGTGCAATGCTTATCACATTAAGCATATTTCTACGCTGATCACCGCGATTACGTGCTCGCTCGTTGCCATCCATTCGAATGCAATGCTCTTTGAGCGTGCTCATCGCGCCCTTTGAGGCTACATTTGATGCCTGTTTAGATACGGTTTTATCACTATTCATGACTTAAATATCAATAAATAATCCACAGTTTCAATGCGTGTAAAATTATCAATAAGCACACATTGAACAGTCTTTAATTATAGTGAAGTTAGGAGGACAAATACATATGCTGTACGTTACAAAAATCGAATTCTACTTAAATATTTAGCAGACGTACAAGCTTGTTTACTATTTCTATGTATAGTGATCTTTTGATGAATTAATTTGTATTCCACGCGATATCCTTTGATCAAAGGACCGTGGCGGTTCACCACTCAATTCAACTTTACGTATTTCAGGGCTACCCTGCAACTCCCTTTTCTATATGTGTTCAATGACCGTACGAGTAACATAGCTACCCTATTATGCCTGCGCGTCTCAATTACGAGTCGCCCAGGAGTGCTCATTGGCAGATGACGTGATGAGCAGTGATAGCCGAGTGGTTTGAAATTCAGTATGCCGTTTCAAGGGACTGGGTTCAAATCCTAACACGCACCTGGTGTTACAAGTCACGTGCGAGGTACTCATATTTGAGTAATTTAAGTCACAGTAGTATTGTCTTAGTCACAGATATATGGCGTCATAAATTTCTACAAATCTAAATTCGTATCGCTTAAAGATCCAATTTACATCGTTTGTACATTTGTTTCTAGCAAGCAGCCGACGGTTGTACATTCCACTAACGCCTCCCCTGTTTAATAGTTCAGATATCTGTTTGTGTTTCAAATTGCATTGCAGTGTTTCAATTGCCTACAACACTATTTGTAGTCATTATATAGACTGTTTGAAATTGGAGATTCGGCCCAATGAAATACATTTTCGAATAGTTACGCATACTTACGCACCCGCGGAATGTCCTACAAACAAGTTAAATGGATGCCAATATTGCCAAATAAATTAAACTTATCAATGGGATTGGTGATCCAAAATGCTTACTGAATTTAGGCACTTTCGCCGTAAACTATTTTGTAACTCATAAAACATTTAGTTGCGTATAAAACCACAATGAGCCGTATAACCTTTCAAAGCCGAAACTACCCGTACGCATTTAGGTTAGAAAACCTCGGACGAGAATTACTAAGGTCAAATGTAATAAATTTTGTTTTAGCCCACGAACTATGTGGTCAGAGATTTTCGGAGAGCGCGGCCTTTTGTTTTGCCGATGCCTACTTTATTCCATGTAATCCATTAAGACACATAACGAATAGTCGGAGAAGGGAGAGATTTCATTGACAGCCTCTTAACTGGTGATGCCGCGGCAAAGATTTGTAATGTGTAAAGGGGTTCGCCCTACCCACGACAGTTTGGGTCGGGATGCGGTTTCCTGAAAGCTATTTGTTATGATTTCAAACAAGACACTGGCAGATGAAATGGCTTTTGTGCTTTATTTTCTGGTCCGGATATTTTTAGAACCCTTAATAGACGTCGAAACAAATGCCGGTAGGCCCTCATATCTAATATATGTATGTATAAACGGATAAGTGAGTATTAGGTATGCCACTCAAAACAACAATGATTTACAATAGTACCTACCGATGTTGTTTTGTTTAAAAATTCTCTGACCGTCCGTACGAAAGTGTATCATTAATTTCTTGACAAATAACACGTTAGAATGTGACGTCACGGAAGACGTCCTGCACAAAAGTGTACAACAACAATTAAAGTGTCATAACTAGAAACTAAGAAGTTGCTTTCAAAGGTATAATAAATAAAGTTGACAGAGAAAGGTGACATGGAATGGGAAAGAAACAAAATACCGAACTACTTTACAACTAATAACCAACTCACGACTCCCAAGATGTTTTTAAAAGTTAAAGCGGTGAAATATTTCTCAAGATAAATATAAATCAGTCTCAATCTGGCGCAACTGCTAACTTACTAGAGAAATAAACACTAAAGCAATATCTCATCAACCAATTAAAACACTCTAGTTACGAATACATTAATCCACCGAACCTAGCCATTTCGCCAAAAGGGAAAGTTGAAAACAACTCACCCTACGAAGGAATACCGAAAAAGCATAAATATCAATGGTTAGGAGAGCTCAAAGCGATTTAAGCGGTAAGAGGAAGGCTTCTCAAATGCGTTTTACGACGGATCATACAGAGATTCGGAAATGATCAATATCATATCCTATTCGAGAAATTTCCATCTAGATAAAATGATCATAAAATTTTACCATCCGAAATATATAGACCTCTAACAATTTATGTACAATTAGATTGTGTAATGCTCAGCTTATTCGCTATTTATGTAATTAATACAAAAATAGTCCATTAATTAAAAAAATTGATTCGGAATATGTTCTTGTTCGTAAATATAAGTTACTTATATTTATTTACAAAATGTTCTAATTAAAAATAACTTGTGGATTCTGTCAACATATCGTAGTCGTAATATTTTAGCACTATCATGTTTAACAACGAGTTATCTTCTGTTTTAATAAATTTATTCGACATAAAATAGACGGACGTTAAGTTAACGACTATAACCGTCAGTAGAATCATGTAACACAAATGGATGTTATGTTTATCAGAATGGTCACGAACGCAGGCAAAAACAGCGATTCATTTTACAGTAAACGTTATGAAATCGTTAAAATTTTTCCCCTGTGTACGGTAACAGCACGATTATATAATTAACGTTTATTCGCACGCACATGAAGCCTGCTAAACGGAGCCTACGCTTTGATATGATAATAAATTAAATAAACGTCATAAATACCACGCAGAAATTAAATTAACAGATTATATGCTTACACTTATGTAAAAGAAGTGATTAAGCGTTTCTAACATGTGTACGCTCCCCGAAGACTAATCCTTTATGTGGCCTAATTACTTTAGACAAAACGGTGCGCCAATTTAGGGAAGATGAAGAAGAATCGCAGGTGTAAATAGCCTTCTATGGCGCTTTCCATCAACGGCCTCTTCGACTTCCATACGCTGAGCGCACAGTTCTAAAATCACTTCTAAGACAATGAAAATGCAGTCCATTTTAGCTGGCAGAGCCAAATGCTCCGGACTATTACCTCGCAGCGCGTTTGCGGCGTAACCACGTCCCGGACAGCGGAACATTTAGAGCCAATTCCCGGCTGGCTTGTTGTATGAACAATTAAGTGTGCCAACCTGCCTCCACGCGGGAAGAAACGTAATGAATGTTTAGTGCTGCTAAGTGCTATGTCTAATGCCCGTATCGTTACACTGCAAATAGTGCCTCCTGTCCCGTTTGCGGCGCCCACCCATCCTAAACCGGCGGTAACTTGTTGAGTACAAATTTAAACGCCCGCTTTATTTCAAGAACAAAATGTGACTGCTGCAAATTTTCCCGACTTGCGTATTGCTGATAAACTGTAAATACGTTCAAAGGGATGTTCTCACCCAACCGCAGTCATTACACGCACACAAGCGCTCCCGAAACTTACCTGAAATGATAAATAAAACGTATAAAAGAACATCCTGCTCTATCGGGTGTAACAATATGTTTTCTAAGTTAGAACAAAGCCCGTTTGCCGTAATGAGCGTTGCGTGCGGCGCGTCAAACATGTAAGCAAACAATTTAGGCACGCCTGAGTAAATACGACTGCGAAATATCTCTGCTCGGGCGCCATCGGAGTGCGGTCTCCGTAGGTGGCTGTTCTGTAGCTCGAATTTGCGCTCGGCGTCATCTTTTCAACAAAGCTTTTGTTGATAATGAAATACAAATAGTATCCTCCTGTCGGAGTAACGGAGCAGTGAGCTGTGTAAGGAAAATCTAAGGAAGTATTTGTATAGGAAGTGAGTCGAGAACGCCCACTCGAGAGCTGGAATGTGAGCGTAATTTAATCATTTCTAATATGTTCTTAGTTTCAGCTGGGGGAATAAAGTTTCTGTGTTACGCTTCCGCTTAGAGTAGGTACCATAATAATGTACGTGTCGGCACTGGGCTGAGCAGGATAAATTAATTCAAATTAGCTGAGAGAAAAGGGCCTAAGAAATGGCCGGCCCCCGGAACCGTGTCTGTATTTCAACGGCACCGAGACAAAGGTGTTGTTACAAAGGAAGGTGTGTTATTGTTTCATGCATCTCTGTATAGCTGTTATCATTATACTTTGTGGATATTTACACAAAAATTGTATAAAATAGGTACATTTATTATACATTTGGAACGGTTCTCTCTAGGAGCACATATTTTGTCATTGTTTACGTCTTACCGTCTCTTTTTCGACATGATATGTTATGTTTTTTGTGTGCGTTTTAAAATACGAATCTACAAAATGCTTCATTGTGTGCGTATGCGTTTCAATCAAACAATTCTACAAATGCAAAATTTCACGAATGCTAAAAGTAAAATTTACATTTCAAATATTTTGTATATCAATATCGTCGGACTGCAATGATGTTTACTTGGTAAATTAATTTTTCATCAGATGAAATGTTATGGAGAGCAGTAACTAAAATTATTTTGAAATAAATCCATGTATTAACATATCTACGTGAACGCATGCATCAAAATGTTTGGGGATGAATTTAGCTGATTGCAATAAATGAGAGTACATTGGTTCGGGAAACATTGTAAATAATGACTCCCCAACTTATACAAATCGGCAAGTTGTGAGGCGTAAATAGAAATAGCCGACAAACTGGCGGCATTAAGGAACAACACGTACATAGAATGCAGGATTGTGCATATAATATTAAGGTCTTGTCCTTTGGCGAGATATCTTGGAAAGTTTGTGTTGCCTCGCAACGATTTACATGACTTGCGAAATACTGAGGCTGTTAAAGAGTGCCGACTTTAGTTGTAGACTGAATATAACTGAACCGATCATTGGATTGGGTAAAGGCTCTCGAAAAAGCCTCGTGCATTAAATTATCTAACAAATCTATCAAAAAAACAAAACAAATTGAATAATCAAAGTGAATTTATATGAAACATACGAGATTAATTTAAATATGTTTAATGATAATATCTAACGATATTGAAGTAGAAAATTTCGTATTCGATTGAGTTATGAGTTTATCGAACTTAAAGGACGAGAAAATTCGTAATTCAAATCGTATTTGCTAGGTAATGAAAAATTCCGTGGAGTATATGGAAAATTCGTTGCTTCATCGATATGAAAAATGGCAATGAGTCGTTTTAGCTTCGCTATAAACAATTTCTCAATAAAACAGTTTCCAGTAAGTTTAATCCTCGAGTTATATTAGAAAGACTTAAAGGTCTTGGTACTTTCAAACAGTGAGGAGAACTCGCCAAACTCTAAAACGAACTTCTACGTAAGAACGACGGTGCAGGATTCACGAATGTTGCTTAAACTATTTTTGCATTACAGATAGTTGCAAGTTCCGGCGAAAACTCTGATTTTGTTTTCCGTTGCTTCGCATTTTGGTACGAAATTAAACTACTTGTAGTTAGTTATCCCTCATCTTTGCTTTGCTGTTAACATTTTTTAAAATATCACAGCTTAAAAATCTACCAGTAACAACATTGATAAACTCGCACAGGCGTAGTAATAAACGATTCCTTTAGTATGATTGCCTCGGTTACAAAGTAAATTTTTCTGTTTACATTTAATTGGTAAGGTTTCGGCAGCCCAAAGCGCTGTTATTGATTTTGTGCTATACTCATTTTAACACTGCAAACAAACTACCCCTCTACACCCCTTTATTTCACAAAGCTCTACTCATTCCACATTCGCCGACGCTACTGCATTCTGGCAACAAACATCATTTTGAATACGCACTGAGCCGTCACGACCCCTTCTATTAGCTCCCTCACAGAACGCGACGGCTCTAATAAAAAAAGAGAATCTGGAAGTGAAATCATGTTAGTGCTGCTAGCAAAGGCTAACAAAGCCATTCTCATTACGCTAACGAGGCTGAAGCACTATCTAATCACAGCTCTGTTGCCAAATTACGCGGTTCACTGTTAAATGTGGGCTTACTTTAATCTCACGCGATGTAGAGTACCTACTGTAACCACCATCCACGAACGCAACCGTACACAAACGCACGCTTTCCGTTACCATATTATCCCCTTTAAGACCATAATGCTTACTTTATAACAGGCTTCATTTTATTAACCAATTATATTCGATTATTACAACTGGAATTGTATAGCGAATAACGCAAGCCTTATTGTTATTATGCTATTGGATAACATCTACAAAGGTACAGTACAATGTAGTGGCTGGGTGGATTCTGGTGGCACGAATTACTATTTCTCTATTACGTTAGCTGATAAAAACTGCGATTGAACCTATAGTTGTCTGGATTAAAATGTAATATTGAAAGTGGATTAAAATTTGCACTTCGGTCAATACGACCCTTCCGAGGATTTTCACATTCGTATCAATTTCCCAACCATATCGCAAGTTCAAACATTGGAATGCCGGTTTCGCGCGGAGTGTTCAGCTGCGTTTTGTCGGGAGCGGAAATAATTTGTCAGATAAACCTACCACATTCCACAGATCGTTTGGAGAAACGTAAGATTTGTACCCACCTGGAAGCCTTTATCGTTCGCCGTAAACATGTAGGATAATTCGTAGGCCGTCTATAACGACCCGAAGTGAGTCAACCCGTTAACTCGAACCATTATTCGGGAAACGTGCTCCAAGTAGAGCTGGCGTACCGTAGTACATTCAGGGGCCATTTTGCCTGTTTGCGTTCAAAGTTGCGATGTCGCGTTTTGTTTTAATACGGTACACTTCTCACTAACGTACACATTATCTTTGCTGTGAAACTAACTTTTGGCCGAGGTTTTGAACGCGGAGTAATTTCGCGCTATTTTGTTATTATGCAACTTACGGTGCAAAGTTATGAGTCTCGTGACTTTTTATTCATGACAAAACCAACAAAATGTTTCGTTTTTCATTTTGTCAATTTATATGAACTTTCAGGATTCACATTGTTCATGAGTCGCTCTATTTGAAATAGCTCTCAATAATTTCATTGCATACATAATACCGAACTTTCATTGTATACAATATTTTGTAAATGCTTTTGACATACCTGCCTCATGTTACCGTCTTGGCAATGACACTAATAAAAATGATAGTTGTTTCGAGAGTCGTATAAAAACTATACAAGATAAACGGTATCATATTGTTTAATAAATTATAATAAGTTTTTCACTCTTCCTCCTTCGTTTCTAATAAATAGATAAATTTTGCCAAGTTAGTTACGAAGTGGTAAGCTAACTTTCACTTAACGTATAAGATCAAGCTGAAGCAAATATTATTAAACTCCCCCTTATTTATCCTTACATGGAAGGTTGTAAGTTCTGATCCCGGCCATAGCATCGGCAACTTATCACTTAACCACCACAAATTAATCCAGAAAGCTTACATTCGAGTGCGGTGACCCGTGTCGATAAGTCAAGAGTGCTACTTGTCCTTTATCGTTACGGCCCTGATACGGTTCTAACTTATTTCGTGGAGAGCCAAATTAAATATAAAACGTCGTTGCGGTGTATCACTGTTAGTGACTGTGATAAATGAAGCCATTAGTAACGCGAGCTGTACTTTTTTCGGTTCATCCTGCGGCGTCGACGGCTCGGGGGTTGCGGCGAGCGGGAGTTTGTGGACAATTTCATTAGAAAACGTTATAAGTGTGTCGGCTGACAGGGTGACGCGGGTGACGCGCAGGGTGGCAGTGGCGGGGCAGAATTACAAGCGGCGCGATAAATTTCGTCGCCCCGCGACATTAGGCCCACGGCGAAATAGGGGCGCTAGGCGATAGACACAAAACGATGCGATGGAAAATGCTTCGTCGCTATTTAGATAAAGTTGAAACAAACACTGTTTACGAACGACAGCAAACAGCCATAATTAAATATATAGCGCTGTAAATAGTATCACTATAAACATTTCTGTATGAATCCGAAATTTTTTTTGAAGAATCACGAAATATTTAAATAAAAGTCCCGAAAGTCTTGTCAAACAAATCCTACTTAATTAAAAATGCTTTAAAGGCACTGAAGCAACAGTATTATTCTTGCTAGGCGTGCGGGAGCAAACAATTGCTGATTCAGTGAGGTCTCAGAAACCCACTGAATAAAAAAACAACTGCTGTTACTTAGAAGACACACTGAAGGTCTTTTAACTAGGGAAAGGCGTTTATGGACTTTGAACCGCCGCGTGCCGTCGACAGAAAGAGTCATGTTTACTTTTGGACTCGTTCCCTCGAGTGAAATTCATTTATGTAATAAAATAACCAACGTAAAAAGCCAAAACGCCTCTCCTTTCTGGGGTTATGGCAGTGGTAGGTGAAATTTTGCTTATTTTGCGGTGTGAGCTGAAATGGCACCTCATTTTTTGCCACTCACCGCATCCCAGTAAAGACAGTTTGACTAGGAAGCTTTTGACATTGTACGAGTGTATTATTGCCTCATAATATCTTACAAAGTAATTTTTCAACATCCGTCCATAAAGCCTAGTTCACGTGGGTATTACTGTGCAGTAATATTCTATAACTGATTTATGAAAATAAATTCTATTGGTATACAACTCAATTAACAAGAGGAAGAGAAATTGCCAGCAGATTTATACCGTTTTCTATAGGGTCAAAATTAATAATGGCGTTTTAACAAAGGCATTTTCCGATAAATAAGTGTTTAAAGTGTTGCGAAATTTTTAATGTCGTGAAACTCGTATTATTTTATCATTTAAGACACATATGACGGAAAACATGGTGTGAACAGATAACGTGAAAATAATCGTTCCGCAACCGAATATCGTTAAAAGTCAGTACAGGTTGCTTTTACAAGTATCATAAGGAGGAACGTTGAAAAGCGAAATGAAACCAAATAAACGTTAAACACGAACACTTAAGGGCGTTTTCATTAAGGCTACAACATTGCATGTTTTCTTACGATCGCTTAGCGGAAAAAAAAACTAATTAGGGTTGACAGAGGGCGTCCTGCAAGTATTCACAGATTTTACCATTTAACATAGCAACGCGGCACTGAAGAGTACCTACTCTGATTTGCTGCTTTTATTACATACCTACATGGAATTAAAGTATTCAAAAATTACTTTTAATGTTGGTTCCGATGCCACCGTTCGTCTAGTATATTAACTTTATTCAAAGTATGTAAGAACTTTTTTATTATACCACAAATGTATTATACTTTAACGATATACCTATGTGGGAACATAAAAGGTTTGTGCCTAGGTTATTAATCGAAGAATTTGAAAAGTGTCGTATGTAATCTACATTTCGGAGTAGTGCTGCCACTACTCGACTCATTAATAACCTTATAACTGTAACGGACACACAAATTACAATAGGTACCTGGTATTTTTATGTAGTGAGCAATGTAGCCTCAAAGAACCTTCTTCTTATTTTCAGATTTGTTGTATTGCAGCAAGCTGTCTTGTTTTGCTCATTTTATCCTTACGTCTTCTTTTCAGTTATCTACTCAGTTTGCCTACCTTACAACTACTAGACCATTATTCGCAAAATTTTGCATAAATGTACCTATGTACTTTAGAAGTGTTAGTAATAGCATTTCGATTTAGAAATATTTTATTTTGTCAATTCTATTTTATTTCTTCCAAATATTGTAACATTTCCAAAGTTGGATATTACAGTTCCTAAATAATTAAACGTCTCTCTTAAATGTTAGCTTGTGCTTAGATTTATTTATTTTGGCCATAACAAATTCACATTTTTTTAAATTAGATAGGAAATTCTAGTTTCGAATATCATTGAATTACAATAAATATACCTCTTCTAGTTAACCTTCACATTACCTTTAATGTTACACTTGTATCTTACAAAGACATGAGGGTTTTTTATACAAGTACTTTACAAATGCTACTGTGATATCTATCTAATAGAAAAAGGAGAAACTTAGTAGTCAATGAAAGAAATCAACATACAATTATGTATTTCGCTTTGTTCCTTTTATTACTCCGCTTGGACAGTTCCTAGTACTGTAGTTTTTATAGCTACGCTTTCAACGCCAGCGGGTAAATGTTTAATATGCAATAAATTGAATAATACCAGCTAGTTAGTCAATATCAATTACATACTACCACTTCCACTTTCATTGTAGACTATAAACTAACTTCTGTTTCAGGTTATATTTCTTTTTAATCGTACTTCATTTATTTGATCCATTACATAGTTAGTTTAATATTAAGCGTAGGACCCGTAGGAAACATTTTAAAGTCAACGACATGACATTAAATGTCGTTAATGTCGTTAAAAGTTGTTGGTAGCGTCTGAAAGTTTTATCCACCACCTGTTAGAAATCTACTGCTGTATATGCAATTCCCTTGGTGCAAGCCACTCGTCCAGTCGTGGTTATTTTGAATCCAGGTGTTTTGCGTACTCTTTACAGGCCATAAGAAAATTTGATAGGTATTCGACCTCTGTTAATTTCATCGGTAGCTACATGACTGCCATTCGACGAACCCTCAACTCTCACCTTTCACGTTGGCTTTAGAATAATCAAGCCTACCCACAACTTATTATTTTGATATTATGACCATACCCTTGTAAAGTTTGCTTAAGTCATGATTTTTTTGTTTTCAGCTTTTATCTTATTATTATAGTTGTTGATTTAAAATGACTCCTGTTACGTTATACAAAAATTAATTGTTAATATAAATAAAGTTAATTCCATGGGTTAGTAACGATCCAATTGGCATGCATCAGACACTAAAACTTCTGGGCTATCTATATTCAAATTGAGAACAGCTTCGACGCATAAGGCCATTATTTAACACATATTTATTGACTTCGATTGGATTTTCAGACTCTTAAAATAGCTATAAACTTTTTTACAAAGAAACATTATCTAATCCAATTGCCCTGGGGCAATACGAAAGCTAATTTTATTACTTCGCCCGTAATGAAAGTAGGCTTTTATTGATTTTTAGAAAGCGTCTGAAAGTATTTTAAGATTTGCGATAGGTGTAAAATATTTAATGCGACATTTAAAAGGGAGAATTAGCACTGGCTTAAGCTGTTTTATTCAATTGAACATGTAGAATGTGCTACGCGTGTTTTCAGGGCTCCTAATGTTATGTGAAATACATCCGAATCTATGTTCAATCTCAAATCATATTCTATTTGTGAACAGTTACAAAAGTTACGGTAGCTCCGTCCCACATTCCGGCGACCAAGACGCGTGCAGGTGCTGCGGCTGTGGCGGCTGAATCATCTAAAC
>DWDX01003752.1:0-12653 GCA_018245675.1 Agara michaeli
GCGGTTTGACCGTGATGACGTCACAGACAGACATACAGACAGATAGTTACTTTTGCATTTATAATATTAGTATAGAAGTACAGATAATTATAATTATAATTATAATTATATAATTATAGTATGGAATATGGATTTCATGAAAAAATGTTGTCAAGATAAGTTATGGACTTTAAAGAAATAAAAAAAAGGTATTTCTCGAATTGGTGTTTTGATCGGTTTTGAATAAGCTTGCGCCTGATTAGAATATAAAACAGTAAGATAAGAACCGGGAGACAGTCTTTTACTTGACAAGTGTCTAACTTTGAACGCAATTCACAAAGCTAATTATTCTTCGCTTCAGTAGCGTATATAGCGTGAGTTCATTGACGCCGGACTGAAAATTGGATGTCAGAAGAGCTCGCTTCAATTAGTAGAATAACATCTGTTAGTTTTACATAAGGAATTGTATGTTGCTCTTCTATAGTATTGCGGGTTGAAACTTCAAATAGATGCATAAATGAAATGAAAGCAAAAAGCACGCAAAGATGATTTTTGTAAGTACATCAGCTATATAATAGTAATTTGCACCTTTCACATTGCATATCTCTCGAATTCACGTAACGTTGTGATAAACATCTCGCGGGGCATGCAGTGATGTAAAGATTAGCTGCCAGATTGCTTGAAATGAATAAAGTGTTATTGTGCAGGAAGTGCACTCTCAAAATTCGATATCTCGCGTAAGATAGATTGCCTCGGACTTTGAAACCAAAGACTAGGTTGATATTATCATCATCACCGTCTTCTTCATCGCCGACCTCGTCATCTTCATCATTACAGTCATCATCGGGGTCATTATCGTAAAAATCCCGCGTTCTCGCAACTATTTATTCCTAGCAGTCTTGACTATACTAGAACAACATTGAAATAAAACAATAATTTATTTGTTTAGTTCACAAAAGTTTCATTTGTTTAGTTAAAGGTATTCATTTACACTAACACCTATTATAGATAATCCTCGTGTCTCGATATTCGTCTGGGATGAAATTTGAAAAAATCTAATCCGATTTTAACGTTTCTTTTTTCAAAATGTGTGATTTGTTCCAATTTGATCCATTTTTTGTTTCCAATTTGATCTCATTCTGTTAGGTAGGCATTTAATTGGCTAATTTTAAAACAGATAGTCGTGTGTCTAGTTGTTCCCAGCTATTAAAGAAATAAAAGAAATTCTCCCTTTCTGAAACATAGCCGTCAAATGTTAACCAGCAAAAATCACAGGTAAAATTAATTTATTGCATGAAACAGTCATCAGACTCTTATCAAAAAGGTTCCGCCGTACGCCGTTTGAACTGTTTTAGAAATGAGGACCGTAAGTTTCACCGATGCCAATTATGGACGAAAACCTTTGAAAGCAATTTGGGAAATAAACCTTATTTTATCAATACCCTTGTAAATGTTTCGCCGTAATTGAGTAGGTAAATAAAATGCTCGGGAATATAACATTCCAAACGATTCGAGGCTGTGGACATTTTGACAGGACATTTTTGGTGAATAGCAAAAGCCGATTACTCTCCCGCTGTGCTATTACAGTTATGTACATATTACTGCCGTATTCCAGTATGTTTTTGGAATGAAAATAGCTTCTTCTAAGACCGTTTTAATGTCGCTTTATTAACGTTTGTATTGAAGTGATTAGGTATATTTGTATGTCAGGACCTAGGGCGGATTATGTAGCCAGTTGATTTCTGAAGATGTTCTTTTAATATAAGCTCGTGGAAGGTGCTCTTGTTTTGACCTGTTTAAGAGAGGAAGCAAGCTCTGATAGCCCAATGGTTTGAAATTCAGCCTCCCTCTCCGGAGGGTCTGGGTTCGATCTTGGCATGCACCTCTGATTTATTACGTGCGTGTTATAACTACAATTTCAATATCACTTGCTATAACGGTGAAGGAAAACATAGTGAGGAAACCTGCACACCTTAGAAATGTAAATAAATTATATAATATTTTCTGGGGTGGTTGAAGTCTACCAATACGCACTTGACCAGCGTGGTAGATATGGCCTAAATCCCTCTCACTATGAGAGGAGATCCCGTCAAGCAGTGGACCAACAAAAAAGGGGTCGAAAAAAAAGGAAGAGAGAAATATATATGACATAGTTTACGTGGCATATAATATGTGAAACATTTTCAATTACTTTGTCGTTCACAACGTAACATGATATTACACGCTTCGTAATTGTGAATCAAGCGTTCGCTTGAGATGTTGGTTTTCCCCGACCTATCGCAATGTGTTTCTATTTTGATTAAACAATAACTTAATGGTCATCACAATATTATACAATGATTATATGTACTATGTGTTCATGTTCTATATGATTTTGCGTCCTGAAACGAACGCCATTTCGTTTAAGCGATGACGTCACGTGATGTCACAGATTTGCGGATAATCATATTAATAAAAGTATTTGCAGAGCGCACTCAATGCTCTTTAAGAATATTTAATAGTCTTACTTACTTACTTACTTACTTTGGACAAAGGATTAGCCTAGCCGTCTAAAGAGGGAACGCAGCCAGTCTCTTGGGTACCCTTCCACAAGACAGCGGTTTGGACTCGTTGTTTTATATTTAGTATAGTTATTTTTAATTACTATTTACTTTTAGCTATATTACTTAATGTATATAAGTTTTTATCATATAAATAAAGAATCATATATCCTAATTATATAGCAACTGCTCAAAATAAATATATTTCAATAGTCACAATATGCGGCGCTGGCGCTATTTGATCGAGATGTTTGTTTCCTTTTTCACTGTCTTTTATATATTTCTACTGTAAACGTAAAGCTTTAGGTTCGGTCGTGTCTTGTTAAACTCAATTGGCGGCAACCGCAGGTGATAGCCAGTCGCCGATATGGATAGTTCATAACTCGCATTACAGTGAACCACATCGAAAACCGCACGCAACGCTTACCCGAAAACCTACGGATATTTGTTATACCACGCTATCTATTCGTAGGGTTGTCAACGTAAAGTTTTACGTCACTTTATATCGTACCGCATAAATTTATCATTGTTCCATCGCGCCCACGAGTCTCCTCGCGTAGTGAAAGGATTTTAGACTGTAGTAAGTTATAATATACCTACTTTTATGCATGTATACATACATACGAGTATATGTGTGTTACAATAACTATTCACGGCTGTTCTTTTAAGTAAATTATTAAACTATTATTGTAAGGTCAATCACCTTGCTCTTCGGTTTTTCTCGTTCTAAATTCAAATCCAATCAATTTCTCGCTATTTGACAGCTATATAAATATTTGTATTGGGACGATTGGCAGCCCTATTCGCGCTCGTATAGCCCGCGGGCGAACCGAATGAATCGTTTTAAATGTCAAATACAGAACACTCAATCGTGAATAGGTACTGTTTAACAGTTTAATTTAATAATAACTATTTAATGTCAATTATTAATGGCGCACCGTGGGTGTAAGACCGACTCGTATGCGGTAACGCCAAATGGCATGACGCTTTCGATGCCATCACGCCCCCTCTCTGCCCCTGCTATCAGTCGATAAAAACAACTACACAAGGGAGTCTCCTTGTGTAGTTTTTATTTATTTCATGATAAATGTAATTAAATAACCATACATTTTGACGTTTCACAACTGCCCAGTGACGGCTGTGATTCTGTGACAGCTGAGTTTTTTTAAAAATAAAATTCGTATTAGATTTTGATCTCCTGATATGTTTAGTTCGCCAAGTGATTATTAATTATAGCAACACGAATGTCTTACGACCAATTAGTGTAGGTAAATGGCGGTAAGTTCAAAATTATTCGATTACGATTTTTAAAATGCCACCATACATTATTAATGGCGTGTTAGCGATTAGGTTTACTTTTTAGTCGCATATAGTGCACGTACATTATTCATTGGGTTATAATTTAGTATCTATAAACGTTTGGTTCTGATACAGATAATTAAGTTGCCTAGTTTTTTTCATGTAACGTACTTGATTGATGTGGCGTTCGACGGGGCTGTCGGTACGGTGATTAGTAATGCTGACCGCTGACAGAACGGCTGTCGGTTCGAGGATTATTCTGGGTGTAAAGTGGTCTATGGCGATATGTATTTACAATGTTGTTCACGTACCTTTATAAGCTGTGCAAAGATTCCACTAAGTTTAGGATTCGGATTGTCGTTGGTTATCCCAAGTTATTAATACCATCACGCCAGGTTTCTAACGGAATAGCCAGAGACGACTGCGTGCTACATATCTCTCAAGTCTTTGCACGACCCAATGTTAGTATTTCGATTTGGAAGCATGTTAAAGTTTCCATAGTGATCAAATTGCTGTGTTTACAAAGCTTTATCCGCTATCATTGTTATCAAGTTTATGCGGTCCGAGATGATAAGTTGTTTCAACCAGGTATGTCAAGGTCCGCTTTACTTGACATTACGGCTGATCTATGGCCGGCCTGGGTGTGGGAGCCGGCGGAACCGGTGTCTGTATGTCACGTGGTTTATATAGATATGTTTGCTGCACAACTCGTTTTATTTCAACCTATCCGTAGATTTGTATCTTGGAAATGTATGTCCTTCACGTTGGCACTTCTAGCGATTGTTTAGTCTGATTCTTTTTATCGTTTCATGTCTACGCTGTGTGTGACATCAAAATGTGTTCTCTCAGATGCTTATAGCTATTAATACGAATCTAAAACACAAACGATCAAAAAAAAATCTTATCTGTCAGTCGGTCTTGTCTATTTGTCCGGGCAAATCTCTGGAACGGCTGAATCGATTTTATTGGGACTCTTGCTGGGAGATAGAGGAGGCTATATGGCAACACAGACGCTATTTTTCAATCGCTTTTTTATTGTGTCACTTTTGTTCGCGAGTGTAGTCCCATTAAGAAGATTTTTGTTTACTTCTATACATTCAGATTACCTCCATTATCAAAACAGTAACATGGACCTGACTAATTATGTTTTAATTCGAGAAATAATCAACAAAACGATATGTTTATTGCCGTTCTCCTTTGGTGTGTCTTAATATTTTCCAATCTGAATTTGCTTTAAATTACTTCCGCCAATTATATTGAACGCTTGAATTGAGATCGAATGACGATATACATAATATTAGTTACAATTTATATATACATAAAAAATGTGTTCACTGACAGATTTACAATCGCTGCTAATAAACTGCTAAATGCAACTTGCGCAATGGATTCCTTTTTGACGTAAGCACAAAATAAGGATGAGTATTTTGATATTTCACTTCTAAACGGATTAAATAAGGCACGAAAGTTTGTTCCAATGTCCTCCTATTTCAAAGCAAGCATTGTAAAATTTGGACTTTTCAATTTTCTCATTCACCCTTTCGTTCTTACTGTCACTCGTTCCCTTCTCCGTTCCCTCGCTCGGTCTTTCGTTCGTTGCTCGCCGTAGGCGATACATGTCTTCAGTGAATTGTATATAAATCAAAATGAACCTTGACTTCGCGTATAATATGAATTGATTGCGTGATTTATTGTTAACACCTAGTGTTTTGTTCTTCGTAAAAATCGAACTTTTCCCGCAACTGACGCATTCGTATAAATCATAATTTTATTCGTATCAAAGTCGCGGTAGTCATAAACCTTGTAATGTCATGCTGATTGACTAATGTTATGACTAAGAGCGACACAGCTAACTAACTAACACTAACAGTTCCATTCCTATAATGTAACAAATTAGAGTTTGGTTGCAGATGTCCGTGGGGGGTCCCTTGTGACTTCTGACTGCTCGTTTGCTACTCTCTTAACATAATAAAAGTCTTATTTAATGCGTTTATTTTCGACCGTTTTTTATCGCTTAAGGTGAACAAATTCAAAGTTTTTGATTTCACTTATTCATTTATGGAAATAAATTATTCATTATTACTTACGTAAATTTTATTAATTATATGAGCTTTGGGCACGTCATAGGTTATGACTGGTTAAATAATATAAGCCGGCGGTGAAAAACTCAGCGCATTATTTAAATTTTGAATTAACAACAGTGTAATTGTGTAAATATCGTCGAAAATTCTAGCCGTTTTAATATCAAAGGTTTCAATATAAAAATTTCAGAATTCGAATCGATATGTAATATCCCATTTTCCCGCTGCCTCGCTTCAGGATTTAGATGCAGATGCATTATTGTAATCGCAATATCTATTCGCAATACTCGCGATAAAGTGCTTTGAATTCTGGGGTTGCCATTATTGCAATATTCAAAGCATTGCTTGTAAGATTTATCAGCAAAATACTGTGTTGCAAAAGATGGACGCAGTTTTGAAATATATTAGTATTTAAAAAAGATCATTATTTTTCCGATATCGCGTTTTAAATGGCAACCCTGCAATACTTCGGATCCAATAAGACTGAGTTGGAAAGGTGAACGGACTCAAATTATATCAAGCGAATACGTGATGCGTATCTCGTAACTAAACTGAGATAACATCGAGTGCAGCAACATTGAGGGCCTGGATAGGGCCCGTACGATGCTAAACCTAGATTGTTATAGATATAAATTATCTTGAAAGAAACATATTTTGACGTAATTTTTATTAGGCACAGTACAGTAAGTACGGTAGTGATCGGCTTAGTGGCTTGGATTTCGGTCTTTCATTCTGAGGGTCTGTGTTCAAATCCTGGCACGCATCTCTGACTTTCGAAGTGTTTAAGGAACATGTAATGACGATAACTGTACCACTTAGATTTCTCAGTACGTGTACTTGTACGAAGTCCGCCAATCCGCACTTGGCCAGAATTCTGTTTTGATACATTGAAATGGGCTGAAAGAACATTTATATTGCTCAATAATTATGACAATACATTACAACAAATCACTTTGAGGTCGGGTGAAAACATATTCCGGCTGACAGCCTAATATTGAGCAATCGGTTCCGCATACCGCTTAATGACCGACCAGCGTTGCTTTTTTTTATCGAACTTAAAACCAACTTGTCATTGTGTTGAGTCGCCCAGAGTTGTACGGAACAATGGAAAAATGCCGAAAGTTTGTTTTCCTCCGGATTTTTTTGCCGCCCGTTCTAAAGAGAACGAAATAAAATATCAAATATTATTAATGGAGCGTAATGCCGGCTAAGCTATAATTTGTTTCACACTTAATTTTGATGTTCTTTTGGGAATAATACTTAATATCTTGGGATAGTTTTACAGGTTGCGTGATCCAAATTAGGTAAAGCCTGTGATATGGTAACCGGATATAAACTATCATTAATTATGTAGGTACTTATGTATGTATATACGTTGCAGACAAGAGTACCAGGTCAAAGGACCCCTAAGATGTCTCCACCAATGCACTGGACCGGCGTGGTGAAGTGTGCTCCTGGCGCGCAGTACATGTAATTTTACATCCAGACACATCAAATTTTCATTCTCGTACTCGGTGGCAATCGAACCCGCGACCGCTTTAGCCGTTTTATTCACTGATCACTAAACCAGGGGATTTGACGCGAGCTGAGTGGATTGATACAAATGAATTCGGCCGTAATATTTTCGCCCAATACCAGGAAGCGCGGCGTCAACGTGCCTTCAAAGGCAAACTCGCGATATTGGACAAGCGATCCGGCGCCGCCTACCGTGCCGCCACCTTTATCAGTTCACACGTAGATAGGCACAAATTGCTTTTTTAGTCAATACCGTGATAGATACGACGATGCGTGGGCCGGCGTATTCAGGCTATCGCGCTGCCTCCGTTCTGGTTTCGAGAGTGAACGTTGGTAATGGCAAGTAGTATTAGCGTGCTACGTTTGTTTTTGGTATTGGCGGCTCTTTGTTTAGAAGTGGACGGGTTTGGTTTTCTCTAATTATGTCTTGCGAGTGATTCGACTGAATCCGCTTAAGATATGGTAGTGGTGTATACTGATGCGAGTACATACGTTGTGTTAGCATTTATAGACATTGCTCTAAATTGCCACGTTATCTTTAGATTATTTTTTTTTCCACCTTGTTTATTAGTCCGCTGAAGGACCGACTCTTCTCTCATAGTGAGAGAGATTTGGGCTGTAGTCCACGCTGGTCAAGTGCGGATTGGTAGTCTTTACAGACCTCACAGAATATTATATACTATATAGCATTTTTAAGGTGTGCCGGTTTCGTCTAGTTGTTTTCCGTCACCGTTATAGCAAGTGGTATTTTAACTTGAGTTACAAAACGCACCTAACAAAGCAGGATCGAACCCAGACCCTCTGATTGGGATGCTGAATTTCAAACCACTCGGCTACCACTGCTTTTTTAAATATATACAAAACATTAAAACGCCTATCCTGACAGTTATGTACACAGTTCACACAGTACATATAGAACAGTAGGTCGCGAAGGCCGTCCGCAACTAAAGGGCCGTTAGACACTCGTAAATAACGCCGGGCACTTTCACTGCAACGTTGACGCAACGAACGTTCGAGTTTGCGTTAAAACACAAAATATACGCGCTGTCGACACTTAAAAATTATCACTAAGCTACAACATTTACAATGGAAATGAATTATCAAGTAATATACGTGTCAATAAAATCGATGTCCGTCTGTGATTTGACGATTACTTGGTTTTTATGTACATAACATTATGACTGGCTTCTTGGTGTACTGGTTACATACCGTGACCGCTAAACCTGAGGTCGTGGGTTCGATTTTCGCGAACTCCTCTAAGACAATCATTTGCGCGATTAACACGTATTGTTGGTCCGTATCTGGGTTGTACAAAAAAACTATGGGTATTATACAGTATGTATTATATTTATGAATTTTCATCAGCCGCCCGGTTACCATAACACACGGATTTAATTGTCTAATATGGAACAAGACCGCTCGGAATTGTTCAAATTATTATTGTTATTATTATAGGAATATATTTGGGCTACGAGTATCCAAACCTCCCCACAGCTGGGCAAAGGCCCCCCGGAGTTACAATACCATCCATATTTCTATGTCAAACAGATACGACCGTTCAATGTTTCCAGCCTTACAATTTAATCATTTTATTTAAATAAACGCCCTGTATAATCTCGATCTATATAAATAACTTCCTGATCACTGTATTAACATAATTTCACAACTCGTGATTGAATTTTAGGCCGCTTGCACGCGGTACTACTTGAATAATTCAAATGAACTAAATAACTGTCAAATATGTAACTATAAATAACTCAGACGCACGGTGATAAAATTGTGGTCTTTCAATCTGTTCGTTTTACTGAAACGGCTGAATTGATTTCGAGTATTGTTTATGGGTCTATGGTTATTACTATTATACCATCTCGCCAGGTCCCTTATCTGGTAGGTAGAAAGCACAGAGGCCGAAATGTAATGTAAAAATACAGACATGTAAGCATAGAGTTGTACTCTCTGCATCCCTTTTAAGTATTTAAAGCGATATAATACGTAAAAAGTTTATAGTCCATTACGAACTTCATTCTCTAGTAGTAGTAGTAACTTTTTCGAAAGTATTTCAGGTCGAAATGAACAGGAGAGGGGATAGATTACTCAATTGTATAAACCTATGTTAATTTATTGGTACGCAAAGTAGCATAATTAATGGTAATTAATAAATTACTTAGACTCCTGCGGCTTACGCGGTTGAAATAATTGGATTACTTACTTAGGTGTGTCGATACTATTAGATTAGTATGTTAGTTACTACGATTTTGTATCGCATAGAGCATCATGGCGTGGTATGCAACAAATCCTAGCATTATCGGTTGTTGTCGAATCAGTAAGTAACGAATTCGAGAAATGTTTTTGTCAGAATGCTTACGAAGGTCTACGTATATGAGCTAAAATGCGCGTAAATTGAAAATGTCATTAAAGGAGCATTTCCTTTGTTTCGGTTTCATAAAATACTGATAACATTCTGGGCTTTTGTTAATTGTTAATCAGATTTCAAAGTGTAATTAATTTTCACCTTAGAATAGTGGTGACAGTCACTTTGGATTTAATTTTTTTTTTTAATTCTTGTGAAAAATCCACATTTGAATACTTTTCTTCTATCCATAATCTGGTCCTGCGTTTGTTTTCGCAATAAATATCTTTCATTTACATACTGAGCGCAAGTAGTATTAACTTCTGCCTGAAGGCTGTTATATCGATCTATTAACAAGTTTTCATTCATATTTTTTTCCTAAACTGTATAAACTGAGATTATGAATACGTAAATGATCCAATTCTCTCGAGTTCTGTCGCATGTGAACTGCCTTAATGTCCTGCGATTCGTTAGGAAACTATTCCGCACCTTACAATTAGAATGCAAATAAAGTTAGGAAACATTTAGTATTCGGAATTGTGGGTGTCAATGTCCCTCGTCGCTTTAGTGTCGTACGAGTTAAGTGTGACGTAACTGTAGTTAGGGACATTTCATTTGACACTGAAATTCAATTATAACACTGCGAGCTGACTCGCCAAACGGATAGAAAATGAAGGGTGGGGGTAGGAAAAGGAAAAATTAGGGTTACACGTATTTTTTGATGCCAAATGCAAAAAAAAGTTTAAAAAAAATGTTTTTTTATAGATATTTTAATGGTTGTCCATTACCTAGCGGTATAAAATACACTTTACCACCTATTATCCTACCAATGTACACGAAAACTTTCATAAAAATCGGTCTCTAGGCCTCCAGGCCTCCAGGCCTAAATAACCTTTAGTTTCCGTTATCCTAGATATGTGTGCTCGGCTATTTACGTCTCGAACAAACAAATGATATTTACGGAGAGAACTGAAAGGGCTTAAGCGACAAAACTAAATATTTGTATTGAAGATGTCGTAAAAAATATATTACGAGTATAGGTACTCTGTAGGCAGAAAATGTTTCTGATCGTCACCATTTTTTATTTCTTAGTTTCTCTCTATTAGTTTACTGTAGACCAGGTCGCCCTTTGGTTAGGTGGGCTGCAGGAAGATGCTGGATGGAAGCTGAGGAAACGGTTTGCGCCCATTTTGAGCTTCAGGACATCCGGTCAGTACTGGGTAGTGAATAACGTAAGTGTCGGTTCATTTTGGTCGTAAACATCGGCGGATCGATAAGCGATAAAGGGAGTTTTGGGCTTAACTGGCAAGGACACGTCCGCGACACTTGTCAATGGATTACAGTTTGCAGAGTTTGACAGCACACTTCTGCGGCTTCGGGCACAACGCGGCTACACGCGGCTTTGTGGTAATAATAATAGTTCTGATTTCAAAGTAGGCAATAAACCTCCCGTGTTATGGTAACTGGACTGAAAAACAAATCTACATATTTAATACTTAAGATATTTGTATTACACTGAAACTCAGTATAGAGTTATGAATGTCGACGAAGCACGTCAGGTTTGTAGGGACATAGAAATTAGGCACTCGGTGCTTTCTGCCTACCCCGATAGGGACCTGGCGTGATGGTATGATGATGATGATGACTCAGACACACAAGAAATGTGCTCATTGTATGTCTCGAAATTGAACCTACACTTCGATCTAACAATGAGGATTGATAATAAAACGATTCAGTTCAATTTATATCGCCTCCTTAAATATAACACAAAAGTTTATATATTTATTAAAATATTATCGTAGGTATTTGCATATTTTTGAATACTAACTTACCAGCTACCAATGACATTTAAAATTCTTAGGGACATGTATATGTGTATATACAATCATTTTTTGTTCGTCGCCCTAAAATAAAATGTTTACTTGATATTTAATTTTACTATTATTAATTTAAACAGCAATAAACTATTATTGTACAAATTGTAAATAATAATATTACTGGGCACAAACAATTTTCGCAGGTCGATGTGCCCCGAGTCGCAAAGGTTCATAACGTCTACCCAAAGTTAAAAAACCTTAATTATCGTGACATGTACTTATTAGGATATAAAATTAATTAAACATGATGATAAGCTAGCAAGTAAACAAAAACTAATAATGTGTTAATTTTACGAGTGAAAAATACATTTTTAAAATGTCAATATTTTTTGCCATTTTAAACGCGCACCTGTAGTATAAAATAATGACTTTAAAGCAATAGAAATACGGTTCACGCGTAGTGCAAATGTAGTGTTGCCGTATTAGAATGCGTTCACAATAAATAGACGAAAGTGACCAAGGCCGACCGGTGCCCGCGTGTTCTTATTTTGTGTCAATCGAAACCATTTTCTACCATTAAATACATATACGGTTGTACTTAATGTTGCACACTTGGGTATGTGACTTACATTCAAATTTAATACGCTTTACATTTAATTTTCGAAGCCTAATTTTGAAGTTGGCGAAACTCGCCTGAGTGTCTGGAAACCTGTTTCACTCTCATTTTGATATGCATATTGCTGCAACCCTTTTAACGCTCCAAGGCCTGAGCACAGGTCCCCTTCAGTGTGGATTGGTGGAGATATGGATTACTGGCCATCCCGCTTGTAGGATGTTTATAAACCAGCTTTGATATATGTGCAATGCTGGGTACCAGAGTCACGGTTTTATATTTATTTTAAATATTATACATGTGTGTAAATTGTCGTATAATAATTTATTAATAATAATTAATTTGTTTACTTTAATTTTTTATATTGTACTATAACTTCTAGTTGTACGCCGTAAATGGCAAAATATGGCTTGAACTAATAAACCTGTAACATCTTTATATGTACCCATATTTGTGCAA
>DWDX01003753.1:0-12652 GCA_018245675.1 Agara michaeli
TACTGTTGGATTTTTCTAATTTAGAATTTCTAGCAGTGACTCAGAGTCTGGATGTGTGCCCGGTGCACGGCAATAGGTTCACCGCCTATTCCATTGCGGGACTTAAACGTAACCGGTGAATTGTGGGGGCGTACTACACTCCTCTGCCTACCCCTTAGGGGATTACGGGCGTGACGTTACGTTTACTAAAAAAAACATGATAGGGTTAGGATAAAATAGAAAACATATATACATCGGTCGATTACTCTTTAGCCTGTTAAACGTGGATCTGTTGCTACGTTTCGACGTGAAAAAAGGACAAGCAAATACATTTTCACATCACTATCACTACACAGTATAAACCGAAGCCGCTTTCCGCTGCCTGTCCCTATGTATGCTTAGATCTCTAAAACTACATAACGGATTGTGATGCGTTTTTAAAAAATAGATAGAGTGATTCAATAGGAAGGTTTATATGCATAATAACATCCATTATATAGTAGAGAAATACTGTTATTTTTAAGTTTCTAATGTGATGTCGTAAATAATTAATGTACATTTTTGTCCGGCTTGGGCGGGACGAATTCGCGGGCAAAGGCTAGTTTATATATAAAATATGGATAAACGAATAATAGCAAAACACCCTGTATGTTAGTTTCATTAAGAAATTACACCGGCATGCGACCAACTGCATAGCTCATCGCGACACTCAGCTAAGGTTTGGACTTGTTCATCTTTCATAGTGTTGTTGGTTACTTGTTAAAATTGACTGGAAAGTTCAGAGTACCGTTGGAACTATTTCTGCTTTTAAACAGCAACTTATGAGTGTGTGTTACCTGTCGCCATATTATGATACTAGATGTTCTAGGTCTAAGTTTCCACACGAGTATTTTCTAATTGGAATTTCCAATGAAATACCTGGATTGTTAGCTTAAAGGTTACATAAACTAGAGTGAGAGAAAGAGACAGAGAAAGAAAGAGATAGAGAGAGTGAGAAAGCGATATGTTATATTTTTGCAAAAAAAATTAAGTGCCTTCCAAATAATAGGCAATCACGACTTAACAAATATACCGTCAAGACATTTTCGACGAAGCTTTGTAAAGCAATTCAAACCGTTTCGGAACGCGAATCAAACGGAAAAAAAATGGTTTAATTTTTTTTTTATTCTTTGTATATCACCAGTACGATCGCGAATATAACAATAATACGAATCCAAACGTTGTTTTGTGTATTGTATTACAAGGAGTCGCGTTGTTATCGCGCCATTAGCAATAAATATGTAACAGTTGATTTATCGCTTGGATTTAGTGCTTCGCCGCCATACGTGCAGTGTCGTCGATCGCTATCTCCTTATTGAACGTAACATTTATTCACTATTAATATATATCAGGGAGCGTATTAACACGTTCGTGTTTGTTTGGTTCGTTGTTCATTAACGATTGTTTTTTTTTTAATGTTGTATTAAAAGCGCGCATAGACAAGGTGGGCAAATGATTGTAAATTGAAATAGACAAGCTTGTCAGCGAGTTTTTTTTTGTAGGTTCACAGGGAAGCAGTATGGCATATCGGCAGTGTTGCCAGCCCTGAAAGACAAAGCAAATTAGAATCGGGTCAATGAATCAAAACTTATATTAAATCTACATACAACTTTCAAGTAACGTAGCTGAGTCTGAGAATTTGTAAGGACATCGTATATTGATATCAACAAGGCTTTTTTTTAAATTCTTAGTAGTCGAGCTTTTGGCTACTATCTCGTCTACGATGTACGATGTAGCACGCTTGCCTAATACATAATTATTCAATCTTGTTTTGAAAAGAGCCAGATTGTAAGTCCAAAAACAAAGCGCTCAGCACGCCGGGTATTATCTTACGGCTGCGGGCGAGCGGTCACCATTAATTACCGCGACGTCTTCATCCGTCGGCAGCACAAAGCTTATTGATGACTTATTGAGTCAATAAGACACTCGCACAATAATATTGATTGATCGCTGCCTCCGACGTGTATACCCGGTGCCGTTGATAGCGAATTTCACGATCGGAACACGTTAAGTATTCTTTTAACGTACTTATACGACTTAGTCGATTAGCTGTTTCAATTAACGGTCATTAAGATTGCATTAAAATGTTAGCCTTTGCAGATATATTGATATAACAATAAACGAAGTGTTATTGTTGTGCTACTTGTATACTTGGTAATGTAGAAGCTTTAGTTAAAATACAATCGATTAATTAGTTATTTTTCAAGTACTGACTGGATATTAATGCGGAACGGTTTGAACAAGTGTAAAATAATCCAAAACAAAATCCACCGAAAGCCTCCATCTGAGTACAAAATATAACGAATGACGCATAACGACTTCTAAATGTCTCCGCGTTGGGTGATCTCACGCGCTATTTCCGACTTCAATTAGTGGTCTAGCCATTGTGACTGAGGTATCAGCTCTTAAGCACCGTGACACGGCGGCCAGTTTTGATAGTCACAGAATATTTCCGTTGTGAAACATTTCATGGTGCATTTACATTGGAGCGAAAACGTTTCGGTGACAAGATATGCCTTGCTTTCGTGTTTTGTCGGATCTTTCCGTCAAAGTGCTTTCTTGACTACTTCCCTCTCTGTTGTACTTGTGAACGTATTTAACACTTAATTGTCAAAAATATAATGAACAAAACATCTTTGGATTGCAGTAAAAACGTTTCAACGTCAAGTACAATATGCTTTTCGGCTAGCATAGTGTCTTATTTTTTCCGGCTGCTACCTAAATCCTCAATGTCTATATTGAATACTTTTTCTTCTTTGGTCTAATGTTACTAGCAGCCCTGTTCATGCAGGCCTTTTTCCATTTAATTCTAACATATCAAAATTGCCCTACTAATAACGAATACTAAATATGATAACCGTTTCTAATACTTCCAAGCCTATTCCAGGTCGGTCCATTGCAGCTGTCCATGGATGCTAACGACCATTTCGACTGCTGGAGCCCCGATTACTCATTTCACACAAAAAATACGCCTAATTACGCCTCACGGTCACGTGGTCAGTGTCGTGTGCGATCTGACGCTATCCATATTCAGCTGGCGTGCTGTGGCGAATCTTCACCACCGCGCTCTTAAACGCTTTTCCCATACGCGTCATTAGCGACACCTTGGTCTCCAAGTTAAGAACGCAAGAGATTAAGATTAAGATTTTTAGTTACATCATATAATAAAAATATTTTTAATAATTTTAAAGTGTGTACGGAACCCGCGGTGCGCGAGTCAAACTCGTAATTGGCCTGTATTTTTTTAAACTATTTAAAGATTCTTTGATTTTTGTGACTGTGGTACGAGGCTTTTTTGCGTTTATCTAATGGATCATAGTTTTAGGTGACGCGTGGGAATCTGGCGCGATGATAGCCAATCGCTACAGCTTATAACTTAAATCCTGCCATTTACATTTGGACCACACATGAAAAAGCTGCCCAAAGTTTTTACCAGCGGCACGTAACGAGTGTGTATCTAATTAGATGCAAAGCGGCGACATTCTCCCGCGTCCTCGTGAGACGGTGTGAGACGCACAAATGGACCGGCGATAATTTTTATAGATGATATCTGATTCCGCCGCCGCTGATTGATGTTGCGGACAGGTGGGGTGTTGTGGTTCACGGATCTCGCGGTTATCTGACAGGTTCACACTGCACTCGTGTGTTTGACTGACTTAATTTATTATTAGGATAAAGACAAAGACAAGACAAAGACCCGCCCTAAGTTATTATTAGGATAAAGACAAAGACAAAGACAAAGACAAAGACAAAGACAAAGACAAAGACAAAGACAAAGACAAAGAAAAAGACGTTTATTTGCACAAATATGGGTACATATAAAGATTTTAAAGGATTATTAGTTCCATCCATATCTTGCCTTTTACGGCGTACAATTCAATAAAACAGATAAAACGATTTTTAAAATGGAACAGATTTTTTTAAACCATACTGTATGAGATAAGGGTGTTTACAGATTGCAATGATATTGTATACTCTACGCATACTCGTTAAAGGCTTCGATAACAATAAGCCAAAATATCTGTACCGTAGTTAAATCTGGGTGAATTTTTTCCCCCGGTCCAAAAAGGCCTAAGAACGACAAAAACATGAGCTTCATCGGGTGTATACTCACCGTACCTTATAAGGTACCTTCATTCAAAGGTACCGTGCCTTAAAAAGTACAGATTCAAAGGATTATTAGGGTGCCGTAATCTAATACCATAGTGGAGACCGAACCGCGAAAATTTCGCAGACTTGTCCATTGTCTCGTGGACGTTTTAAAAAGAGAGGGGACGCCGGGGTGTAAGTGGGACGCACAAAATCAATAGGGGGTGGTAAGTGAGTGAAACGTATCGCCCGCTCGCCTGACCAGCGCCCTGTTTGTTGCTGGCGACTGTTATGCAATTATATTTACTTTTATTTTGCGACGGTAATACGGTATATCAGCTACCGTCAAATTGGCATTGGTCGGATACCAGGCGCGGTCAATCATGAAGTGCATTATGCGGTCACTGTTGGAAGTTTTTTGTTTAATTCTCTCGTTTTCTGAAAATCTTAACATAGCGTATATTTCGCCCTCATCCTCCTTTTGGGGGTCGGGGTTTATATCTTGGCACGCACTAATGTTTTTAAGAATGAACAAAAACAATATGAAAACACCTGCACACTTTAGAGTATGTTATACTTATAATATTTTTTGAGGTGTATGTCTGTCATTGGTGGACCATATCCTAAAAACCTACGAGAGGAAACTGGGGTCCAATGGAACCTTATAAGGTTTAAAAAAAAATGCATAGATGTAACAATCAGGAATCCAAAAATAACACCAAACAAGAATATTTTAAGCAGCATGTGAAAATGACATCAACTGTCTGCGTTATGTGGGTTGAACGAAACACTTGCGAACTGAAACGAACCGGTTCGAACTGGTTCAAAGATTCAATTTTAACTAGTTCAAACCGGGTTGAAGAAGACAAAAATAGCAAAGCGATTAGGCTTGGAAAAATACTGACTTGATATATAAATGGTGAGCGATTATCTTGTAGGATTTTGAAGCATATGAAGAATGGCGTATGATTCAATCGATTTTCGACCTTATGCGCGTAGTAACAGATGCCAGGTAATGCGCCGTCGTGAGTTGCTACAATAGTTTTTAATATAAAAGTCTAGTAGTTAATGTCACTAGTGCTTGTACGTTCTTTACAATATTTCAATACAGCATAGAGCCTTAATGTTCATGTAGCTGTACAGATGTAATATAAAAGACAATGGAGCAATGTGGACGAATATGGTGTCTATACATCGCGGACGTTAACAACAGTAACTACTAATTGTCTGAGCAGAATGTGGGGTTAAGAATTTCGGCGCTAATCCACCGTTCCAGCGTGACGAAGTGTTCGAGCCTCGTCTAGATGAGGTCAACGACCCGTGCCAAACAAGTATACCGACAATATAAGAATCGCGGCAACTTCACACGGCTATCCGACATCCATATAAAGCAATTAAATGTCTGTGCTATGATAATTGTTGAACTGATCAACATACATACCACATACTATAATTATATTACTCATATAGATATTTCCATTATACCCAGATAGAGAAAAGAAAAAATACAATTGTGCTATTCACACAAATGCTTGTCCAGAGCGGGAATCGAACCCACGACCGAGCTCGAGCCGATTTAATGTAGATATACTATATTTCAATGTAGAAAAAGATACAATTAACAAAAATACAGACTGTTTTTTTTGTATATATGAAAGCGTCATCCCTCAGTCAACCAAGCCACACCCACTCCAAAACGTCATAACTCCAAACCTCATTATCAATCTCATTAAAAACTGATTTCGGCGACGAGAGCTCAAAAATTTCGTCGGCAAACATCAAAGAGGGCGTTTTTAATTTGAACAAACCGCTATATTATTTATTTGTTGCAATCATATCGCTTCCAACTCTGAATGGTTTGCTGATTACAAACGATTTTTAATGTTGAGTATAGTTTTTGTTTTTTTTTTTTAATTTAATGTTTTTTTTTCGTTGCCGTGGTCAGGTATTGCATGGCTGACCATTTCTATTGTATTCGTCCGTGTTCGGAGATCGCGATGTGTAGACCCTGATGTTAACAGTTAAGGTAAGCAACGTACAAAATTTTGGGTATTCTGATACATTTATAAGGTAGGGTAAAAAAGGCATAATTTTCTTAATGTTAGCAGTGGCGATAACTTCAAATATAAAAGACCAACATGAAGAATATATACTAGATTTCAACAATTTTCATCCTTCAATTATGCAATATGTTATTACGCAAAACCTTTTCTGCCTTCCTCCCACGACTTGTGTGGTATATTTAAAATAAATGCAGTCTATTTCCAGATCGCATTGCAATTTTCCAATCTCTAGCGTTTTCCAAAATCATTAAAATATTCCATTTTGCTCAAACATATTTAAAATCATATCTCGAACCATAGGTAAACATAGATCTACGTTAATGTCCGTAGACATTACTAAAACTGACGCAAGCTGAACTGTCCGACCGCCCTAAAAGCCTACATCGCACGCAAACTAACCACCGACTACTAAAAGCGCTTACAAAAAATTACAAAAAACCGAACAAATACTCATCAACATTACAATTAAAAGTCAACGCAATCTTTCGCTCAATTCAAAATCTATGTCACGCTAAAACCATCGTTACACGAACATTGATGTAATACCAAACTAAGTGTACCCGACTCAACAAGTACTAATCCACTGACAGTACCGCCTCAATTTGTTCCCTGAAACAGTAAACTCGCCCGTACATTCCGGCGTAAACATAACTAAAACGCGCACCATATAAGCACGGAGCCCATATCCTTCGAAGTTCCGTCGTCTTAGCGTGGAATCGAACAAAATCAATACAATAGTGTTTTTAACGTCGCCGTCTAGCTGTGTGCGGCGCGCAACAGTTAGCGCACGCCCGCTGGACCTATTGGTACTTCCAATTTCTCCATCCCACTAAGAAACCAACAAAAATCACACATTACCCTCAGTGGAGGTTGAATTAGTTCAAAATGGACATGTTGCACCGTTATCGTGGTGAACGTTAAACATTTTTTTTGTTTACTGTCGAAAAGGAATCTTTCGTTTTCAGAATAAGTAGACTAGATTCGTTATAATGATCACCTCAAAATCAAATGTCATTTTATAATGATACCTTTGAACTTTGAAAACGACAAAACCTACATAGAAGCAAATATCTAAGTAATGGACGGCTTGCCTTTGCGTGTTTGTCATCTTATGCAATAAAAAGAATCACTCCAATTTTTGCCGAACCTTAAGTGATTTCGTCAAGTCGTCCAACCATTTAGGGGAAATCCCGCGCCCAATTACGACACACGAGTTGCACAGTCGATTGCGTTACGTGTAGCTGTTTATATGAATAATACAAGAAATCTATCCTATATATTATACAATATATAGAATAGATTGCTACGTGAAATACGTCATCTTTGTCCACAAAGACGGGGTTTTTCACTGCACTTTACATCAATATAATTCGAAATCGTAACTTGTCGTGCTAACTACAAAAAATCGTGCTTAGCTTTTAGCGTGTACCAACTGTTTAATGTTTCAACATTAATCGGAATGGCGATCCGCGATAGAGACACCTCGATTTAAAAAAAAATAACAAACCGATTTAAACAAGGACAAATTAATCAAATTAAAAAAGGCATGGACGACAAGTCTGTTTAGCTACAAATATGAATATAAAAAAAAATACATTAATTCATAAAACGCCAATAACATTACCATCAATTTGTTTGCATAGATTTAGACATAAACCCCGGATGTATTAATGACTTGACGTATGTGCAATGCTGGGTTTAGTATTAGTAAATATTTAATGTAAGTATTTTTACTTTAATTTCCTGAATTTGTACGCCGTAAAAGGCAAAATATGGCTTGGACTAATAATCTTGTAACATCTGTTATATGTATGTACCTACCCATATTTGTACAAAGAAACGTCTTTGTCTTTGTCTTTGTCTTTGACATTTAAATGATATGTAATAGGATGTGACGAAATTAACATACGACCATTGGCCGTCCTTTTATCGTGCGAATGCCAGGAACTAGTGCAACCTTGGCGCACGCTGAGCGCCATTGGCCTAATGCTAATGTCTTGAAACTAGGCCTAATTAAATTTCAAAGCGGCCGATGCGAGACAGATGCGTCGGGGAGGACGAAATGATAGCATCTACCAACTAGTACGCTTGCATTATTTTCTCAATGTAACCTTGCCTTGTTTAGCTACGGTTCGTTCATGACAAGCGCTTGTATGGTTCTGTCGTCATACGTAAATAACGCATCACACTGATTGCGATGATTGTGTGCTGTTATCTTCACAACAACTTGCTTTTCAAGACGCTTCCTAATTCTATTGCGGTCCCTTTCTAACATTATTAGTACTGAAACGATAACAGTTGAAGGATTTGCCAACCATTCCATATTGACTTTTCTTTCTGTTGAAATATTATCATGTCTGTCAAATCTTCTATCGTTATTGTAGCACGCCATTATCCTTTCACGCTTAAGAGAACTTTATGGAAATTTTTGGAAAATCGTGAATAATAACATTGGAAGCGGGTCTGATCTCAGAACATGAATAGCCAAGTCCATAGTCTACTGGAGGCTTAGTGCGGGTTCAAAGTCTTCGCATCTGATGTAAATCATTTATTATGTACTAATACCGCATTAGATAAAACTTTATCGAATGCCAATTAAGCATCAGCCAATGCAGCGACTTGTGGCGGATGATGTCATTCTGCTCAAGATCATGAGAATTGCACGTCATTGAAATGCAATTAGAAAATCGAAAATCTAGTTTCTTATTACGATTTTGGAAATGAATCTAAAACTTTACGTTGTTTTATAGGTTAGTTTTTGTTGGTGATTTTAAAATAATGCGTGTCAGGTTTGTAAGGACAGAGATATTTCGCAATCGGTGCTTTCTGCCTACCCCGACAGGGACCTGGCGTGATGGTATTATAATTATTATTTTGTTAATATTCATCTTTATTAGCTTTCCGCATTCCTAACTTCAACATCGGCTTCGTCGTGAAACATTTTGGGTTTTGGAATTTAATGTATTGGTATGTCGTTTGTTCCACATTCAAAGCAATTAAATAATTACACCCTTTACGTGCAATTTAATAACATACACACGGTTGCTGACAGTTGGCTAGTTCCCACGCGTCGCGTCGTCCTGCCACGCGTTCAAACCACATAGATACATCGATATTCAATGGTCACACTGAATTGTTTTAAGATCTTCATATCTCAATGTAATGAATTAGTTGGCCAGATCGTACTGTTAACACTTTAGACTAAACATGCAGAATCCTTAATCCCCATTAAGTTT
This sequence comes from Agara michaeli, assembly GCA_018245675.1. Classification (NCBI taxonomy): domain Eukaryota; kingdom Metazoa; phylum Arthropoda; class Insecta; order Lepidoptera; family Hesperiidae; genus Agara; species Agara michaeli. Next base: position 9,407 of record DWDX01003753.1, read on the forward strand.
GGATCTCCTAGACATTCTATTTCAATGTGTATTTGGTAGAATCAGCGAGGTTATTTGTTATCAAATATCTCCAAGCAAGTTTAAATCTGAGCAGATCTACCAAAGTTCTCTTCTTAAAAAACGAACTGCGAAGGATAAAGATGAAGAAGAATATAGGATAGAAATGCATCCAAAAACAACAACAACAACAACATACCATCACGCCAGGACCCTAACGGGGTAGACAGAAAGCACCAGAACGCGTCCAAATACATCAAAGTAGGATATGATAAGTCAATAATAACATGGTTCGGTGCTAGTGCTCAGTTCTGCCGAAACAAATGTCAAAGTGACTGTAAAAATGATAATTGATCAAATCAAAAACAAAAAATGTCCAACAACAGAAGCTCTTTATAGTCTGTACAATATTACAGACTGAAAACGTCCGTGGCGAACACGCCAGATGCAAAAGAATTATTAATGTGTCCTAGATACTCAATAAGTCGGTAAGCTTTGACAAGTTGATACTATCTTCGATATAGCAGTGGTTATTCAGTTAAAAATTCAATGAATTAGAAATTAACGAGACACGTTTAATTGGAACAATTTATTCAACATAATATTCTAGTGGTTTACTTGTTCCATGATAAGTGATGACTTACCACGCTGGTCAAGTTTGAATTGGCTGAATTCACAAGCATTAGCGAAAAAAAATTTCATTCGCCATATTCAGTACATCTTAAATGATTTATCATAGTTTTCACGCCTATTTTACATAGGGATAAGGAGTCTAAAGAATTTGATCTATTACACTCCTGGCATACTTAAATTGCGTCGTGTCGCACGTTACCCTTAAAAGCGCGCGTATTTTGTATAGCACAAACGGCCCTAGGACTGGAACCTGGACCTTAAGGAGAGGGCGATCCAAGCGACTAGGTTAACAGTGCTACCTATGCATTGGTAGTACATTTCTTTTTTGTACTGGATGATTACGAGTTGTTGGAACAGAAATAGGTTGAGCGCATTCGTCATTAATCAATCAATTCCGAAGTTCTTTGTCCATTTGATAGGCTATTAACAAGGCTACGGAAGGCTAAGTTTTGATTATACATTAGGGTGTCTGTTTCAGTATAAACGACAAGCGAATTTAGAAACTATATCAGATATACAAAGGATAAAGTGAGCACAGAAATATAGCATTTAAGAGCAAAAATTGTAAGCTTAACGCACAGTGCTTTCACTATTTTTAAACTCGAAATCTTAAGCAAATTTATTTTATAATCACTATGAATAGTAGTAATAAAGATGTACGGAGCGTTTCATGGCGTTACCAACAGTGGAATAACAAAAACGGCTTGAGGAATTAACATGTTTTTTTTTGTTTGTAAATGAATCGAAGTAAAAGATATTGCGATTTGCTGTCCCCGCGTGCGGTCAGACAGGTGACAATCTCGGGAACCGCACCAAATGTTGAAATACTAGGACACGCTCGTGAACTAATTATTTAGAATTCTAGACATCGCTTCTGTCAATAATGTGCCGTTTATTAAGTCGAAGTATTCGATGGTCCGAGTAATTGCTGACCTGGTTTCTACCTTTTTATATCCGTATTTGTATATCGTTGTAAAAAGTTAAGGGTACATTGTTGGTTCTATTTGTTTTTAGTTTAATTTTACCAGTATTTCGATTTACTAAGTAAGGCTCACAATATCTTACCTTCTAAGGATTATTATTATTAAATTGATGTTATTTAGATTTAATATCACTGTCAAGTATAGTACACCGAAAATTACCATTATTATAACATTATTATGGACCTGTCGAGTTATGATTAATTTCCGATTTTTTTAAATTTTCAAAAAATGACACGAAAACCCGAAGACCAACGCGGCTTGCGCCTGTACTCGAGGCGCACCACCTGTGGCTTCGTAAATTTAGTATACACCCCTCTCTCTTCCACGTATAGGAATCGACTAATGTTTTCTCACTCGTTCATGTTTTCACAAATAAGTTGCATCCGAAAACAACATAGAAAACCCCTGTGGTTCTGCAAGAGAAACTAAGCCTTGAACACATGGTGTAAGGTTTAAATTCGCTGTTCGGGAGCCGTCTTTGTTGGTCCGTACTGAAAGTTTCAGGCGGAAATACAGCGCCTAGCATTCTCTGATTGTAATATAACGCGATTTAAAGTAAATAGTGAAGTGGGGGTAGTCGATAGTTTTTGGCGAAAAGAAAATCAAACGGATACCGATATATTGTGTGGACCCGTGGGGCAACTTGCAAAATTTCAACTGTACCTAAGTGTCTTGTTAATCTCTTTCCGTGTCTCAACACGACTTCAACGAAGAGACGAGAGAGACACAAAGAAGACTTTTTGTTTTTTATGTTTTAATTCTTTTGAATAACGATCTCTCTTTGTTCATTAACGTGACGTTACATAATAAAAACATAAAAAAATCAAAGTAATACAACAGCCAGTAATAATAAATATATAATAATAATGTATTCTGGGGACAATTCCACACGCGGCTATCCGATTCCAAATAAGGCAATTGAATGAATGTGTTATGGTAACCGGACAGCTGATAAACGTACGTATATACATACGATATAATACTTATACAGATATTTTTATTACGACCAGACACAGCACAAACAAATGTGCTGCACACACAAACGTTCGTCCTGGGCAGGAATCGAACCCATGACCTCAGGCTTTGCACAGCTCCTCTAAACGCGAGACGAAGTATTTATCATGTTCACCTTTCACTCAAATAATAATCAATTGCAATATGAATGCAGGCTTACACGAACACAAAATAGCCTTTGACGTTCATCAGCCCACACCTCCCCCCTCCCCCTTCACATCAAACGAGAGCCTCCTGAGCGTAACGTACGCAACGTCTAAATTTATATACCTATTTACAGCGCGATAATAAAATCGATGACACGTTCACGCCACGGCCCTTGAAGGCTTCTCCGTTGTAAGGGACGATTTTATTCCAATCCACTTCGCTTGTTACTTGGTTCATAAGATTGAATAGGCACATTTAGCTATGCCGGCCACTTCGCCATTCGTTCGTTCGTTCGTTCGTCCATCGTCGTTCGTTCGTTCGTCATTCGTTCATCGTCGTCATTTTATATCACTGTCACTATCACTACATACATAGTATAAAACAAAGTCGCATTCCGCTGTCTGTACCTATGTATGCTAAGATCTTTAAAACTACGCAACGGATTTTGATGCGGTTTTTTTTAATAGATAGA
>DWDX01003754.1:0-12651 GCA_018245675.1 Agara michaeli
AGTCGCCCTAGCACGAAAGCTGCCCTGTTCCTCACTGCATGAATGTGCTGAGCAAAGGTTAAGCGTTTGTCGAGAATCTCCTCTCATGTCTCTTATCTACTAGTATAGCAGGTCAACTTAAGCTTAGCACGATATCACGTTGAACGTTATCGTTAAAAAGCTTTTTGTGTCTTATAAGTAATAGATTCGTACTATTCTTTAAACCCATTTTAACTAAAATAGTTACAACAGTATAAATTTAGACTAAAATGATATAATTTAGTTAGATCTCGACAATATTTACAAACTGTAACGAGTTGTATCTTCGTTCTTTTTCTTTATTTGACGAATCAATTATATGTACATACAACGATATGTTTTAAAAATATGGTGCTAGCAAAGTTACATATTTTGAAAGCCTTATCCAAGACGCTCACGCTTACCAAATACAAATTTTATATCTGTTTATGATATAAATAAGGCAGCTACAATTTTGAATTCGCCTAAAACAATATTTTTGCGTGAAAGATTGGATGTTATATATTTAACCTATGAATATATAATGACTCCTCAATTTACATACTAATAACGTTATAACGGTTTCGCGGGAATATAATTATACGTAGGGTACCTATTTGTGAAGCTAACTTCTGTCCGCAATGTCTGTCCATACTATTACCTCTACCCATCTACTGCTTGTCTATCCTATTACCGACAAAGTTAAAAACAAGCAATTTTGCGGATCGTTTGCAATTCGTATTACATAGGATCTGGCTTACAGGTTTGGGACCAGATGGGCATCATGAAATTGTGTTTTATTCGGAATTGTTAATATTACTCTATGTACAGATTGGAACATCTTTTGCGCTGCTTGAATCAAGTGTCGCAAATGAAAGCCTTCTGGAGATGCTGCCCCTTTAAGAATGAAATCAGGTTAGTATTTAATTAAAGATCAATCCGTTTTAATTAGAGGCCTCCTTGTAGAAAAGGCAATTTGGTACAATGAAATAGAAAGAAGGTCGCAAAGCTTCGAGTGTTTGTACGAATTTATCACCGTTTTCGGTGCGCGGAATGTACTCACCCCGTTCGCCCAGCTGTTATTACACAATTACGCACTTCTGAGAAAAACTATTTAGGATAAGGACGATTTTATAACATATATTTAAAAATTTGCTTATTAATTTTTACATTTGTTTATTGTTGAATTAGTAACAAAAATATTTGTTACTAAAATGGATAAGGAAACTCTAAATACATTATACGAATAATAGGTAGGTATTTGTTACAATACTATGAACAATTTAATTTTTAAGAAAGCATCATATGTAGTCATTTACATGATCTCTGAATGTGAAAAATTAACATGTTAAAATGTATTCGAAACATAGTTTGCCAGCCACCAGTTGCTATTTACTGCGCCTAAAATGAAGCAATCAAAATTTATTAACATTCGTTACTGGCGTTGTTTTAATCGCATCCACATGACAAAGTCGGACGAAGACCTTATATAATGAAAGGAATCAAAGATCTAAAACTGTTTGTTAAGGAGGAAAAGTAGCAATTTCACTAATGAACATCAATAATAACAATAGTAATTACCATGTTCAAATTCTGCTGCTTTTGTACGAACATTAAATAAGAAACACGTGCCCACAGTCTCGAGTGAAAAGCTTTACTGGATAACTATTATATGGAAGCGCAAGCTTAATGAGTAATCTCTGTGGCAGGGGTGAGATTGTAGGCGCTCTGCGTAAAGGCACCGCGGAATGGTACGACGCACTGTGCGCACAGGACACGGAGTCCGAGCGCGGGGAAGACCTCGTCAACCTCATCACCCTGGTACAGATCGACCTCCAACAGGGCCTCACGTACTACCATCCACTCTTTGAAATGTAAGTTTCATATTGGACAGTCATTTGCCTTTACAATTAATGTACATAGGTAGGTAGACGTGACCTCAATCTATTTTCATTTAAATTACTGTATGTCTAACATAGGGTGAGGTCCTCTTCTATTATTATCAATCCCTTTCTCATTTATGATCTTGTAACTCGTTATTTTAATTCTTTTTGAGGGCCGGCTTAGATATTGTGGAGCTATTTTCATAAAACTAGTTTTACATTCAGATTTATCAAAGAAGCAAAATAATAAGATTTACAACTTTTAACTCTTTATATCTATGTAAAGTTTGTGTCCCCTCGTAAAGTTCTTTAATAAATAAAATACGTAGACATAAGTTGACATCACTTACATTTTATCGACACTTAATCTAATTTTAAAACCTATACGTAAATATATAAATAATACATAGGATTAGGATTACGTGAATGATATTTTATTTAAAAACAACGTGACGGTTAAAAACATTACTTTATACAGACTTTTTGTTATATTAAGTAAAAATATGGTTAATGTTCGATGATGTTTACGTGCGCAGAATAAATCCTTTGTTGAACATTCTGACATCGCTATAGTGAACCAATTAAGATCCATTAGCTGGCTCCAGCTTTTTAAATATCCAGTAGTGAAATCATTTTATATTAAAACTTTGGTTACTTTGGTTACATACGTAATTGTAAAATTAGCAGAACACTTCATTTTTCAAATAACACTATAACAACACTAATTAAAACCGATTTATAATACTTTCTGCTTATGATAGTAGTCGTATTTTGGTAAAATAGTTGTTCATGAGAATAATGTTAAAATGAAATAATATATAGAAATTAAAACAAAACAATTACGTGACAAGGTTTGTGAAAAAAAACTTTTTTATAATATATATTATATATGCCTACAAGATTCCTACAATAACCATTTTTTAGAATGTTTTTCTTTTCAGCCCTCATGACTTTTGTTGAGGATGTCAACTCATATTCATACATGTTTGCGTGAAATTCTAAAACACAAAGCTCTTGAGGGCGGTTGTATTGTTTTGTTTATCGAACATCCTCTGATTGGATATAATTCCTGTGAAATAACATTAACTTTGTTTTAGGACAAACGCCGTTCCTTATTTCAACGTTGTTTTCACGCAAATTGATAAAATGGTAAGTAAATTTAAAGTTCATCCTAATTAATGTAATTTCGTATTCAAATAATAAAGACGTCCGTCCACGTCAGGCTTTGTAGGTTCGAGAATGTCTCCGATTTCTATCAGTAATTTTGTGACATCAATAACGCTATCGTCCTTCGTTAGCCACTGTACGCGGATGACTCCCGACTGTCGGTGCGTTATGTAGTATGCGTTAGCGCATACATTTCCGAACGTTCCATTTGTCATCGACAATCGGATCGACCGGAATGCACTGATTTTATTTTTGAACAACTTATTGTAACTATCAACCGTGCGCGTGTTTTATTTTTTGTCGGATGTGGGCGGAGGCCCGAAACATTGTTCCATAGAGACAATAAGTTCAAAGTCATTAAAATAGTAACCGTGCTGTCATAGATGTTCCACGTTTCTTTTATGCCTGGCTTTAATAGATATTGACAGGTGACACCTAGTTCGGTAAACAATACTTGCGATAGTTATTGTAAACCTTTAGCTAAGTTGTGATAAAAAAATATTTGTAACACTACTTTATTTAAATAAACTTATTATTATTATTATTTATAATGATGCTTTATTTAAATTATATTCAATGGAATTGGCATTCGTGAATATATTCCATCTTCTAGCCATTACATCGATTAACTTAAATTCCAGTACAACTTCAAATTCAAATCTTTGATTACATCACACAAGTACTTATCGGCCGATAAAATCACATCGATGCAAATTTATCAATTTCATTGGTTTTATGCATTGCATCGCAAAGGGGATAAAACCGCTGGTAAACAGTAAAATCGATAAATAAATTACAATTATTTCTAATTATCGATTTAAATTTACAAGCAACAAAATAATAAAAGCAACGTTTAAGCAAATATGTTTATAAGTGTTTATTAATTAATTAATTCATTCATTAAAGTAAAAACGCAGTGATATAGAATCCTCTATGTAATATCTCTGAAATGTGTACCTACTATAATCAATCCATCTCCAAATAACTAACAACGGTTAGGATTTTAGATGTAAGCTCCGTTTTAGATTCTGAAACAAAATAAATAATATATGGAAACATCCGGAAACGTTGTAGTGCATTGATACCCGCGCATGTTTTTTCCCACGGCATAATTCATTTCGTTTCATTTAATTCCCTTTTCATTCCGTTTCATTTTTAATCCGCTTGATTAATGGAATAAATGACATGCATGTTCGCTGCCATTATTGAAATTGCACATAATATAATACCAGGAACATTAAAAAGCAATAAATTTTACTTTTATATGCTCATTTTCCTATCCGTGTCATTTTAGTGCAGTACGACAAGTGTTTACAATGACTTTTTCTGCAAGTAAGCAATGATAGTTTAACATTTAAAGCCCAAATCCTTTGGATTCGTATTCTTATATATTTCACGTGGATTTGTTGTTTCAAATAAATTCAAAGCACAACATGCTTTACGTCATTATTTCTAGAATTTCATTGAAAAGGAGCTTAGTAGGTAAATATTTTCCTTAAAATTCTTGTAATTGTGGTTGTTGTTGACGGTATATGTTATAGACTCGAGTGTCATGATAATAGCGCCCTCATATCATTATCCTGTAAAATGTTGGGCAATTTCTCAGTCAGACAGATTGAATACGGCGATAACGAGAAAGAGTTCACACGACTACTTTGCTTTGGAAGATTTCTATCCGTACATTCATTCCTGCGCACTTCGTTAAGTTTTTCTTTTTGATGGATAATATGGTATTCAGTCATATTTATAAAATGAGTTGTCATTTATCCTATGTTATATTACGTATAACGTAACAAACACATAATTATCGATATGCTTACATGTTGTTTTACAAAAATCAACCTTTTGTGTGAACAAAAATTTACAATCAATATTTATGCATCGAGAGGTTTTTGAATAATGTATTAGATTTACAAGTGGTAGCCATCTACCACTTGTAAATCTATATATTTACAAGTGGTAGATGGCTACCACTTGTATAATAGGCATATAATATTAAGTGTGCTTGTAATAGTTGACCGAGGATGTGCGCCACTGCGTGGCCCACTGGCTGGCGGAGGGCTGGTGCGGCGTGGCGGAGCAGGAGCTCTACGACGAACATGGAAACGGATGTAAGTGGCAAGCATACGCCTGTTTTAACTGTTTTGCACTACGCATAACGTGCGTTGATTCAAAATTACGACTGGTTTATGTTATCACTACATAAGTAGTATAAAACAAAGTCGCTTTCCGCTGTCCCTATGTCCCTATATATGCTTAGATCTTTAAACCTACGCAACGGATTTTGATGCGGTTTTCTTTAATGGATAGTTATTCGAGAGGAAGGTTTATATGTATAATAATATATGCGCGGGACTAAGTCGCGGGCAAAAGCTAGTTTAAATTACATTAAGGTTACAGCGATACTTTAAATTGAAATATGATTTTTTTGTTTATTGTTTAGTAATAATATTGAGTACTTTTGTCTGGTTATGTTATTTCAAGTTACCTATGCTATCTTCAAACTTTTAATATTATTATAGTTAATGTAAAGTCATTACAGAATGGCCGTAGCAATTTTTTCACGATATTGTTCAAATTATTATACATAACGTCAAAGTGACACCTATAGAGGTAGCAAAGATCAAAATCTAACATAGTTCTGAACATGCCATTAATCCTAAGGTGAAACGGAAAAGTCACATCAGACTTGCTAAATTGCTATCCGACACTAATTTTGCGATTCAAAATTGTCTATAACCCTTACATAGACCTTCGAGTAGGACTGACTGACTGAAAAAAAACTAGAATATTATTAATAACTGGCGAGGTTACTTCCATGACAGCGTGTGTGGTGACAGCGAAGACACTGCCGTTCGAGGTGCTGCAGGCGGTGCGCGAGCTGTGCGCCGGAGCGCCCGCGCACGCCGCGCCCCCGCACACCGCGCGCCCGCCCGCCACGCACGCGCACCCTGCGCACGATCCGCCGCCGCAATTGCTCGAAGTTTACACGTGCGTAATCATGAATTGGCTATTTGCAAAATATTGGAGTTTTACGTCTGTGCTCGGCTCCTTCTGAATTAGTAAAAATACGGTTAAGTAACCAACCCGTTTGTCGGAATTATTCAAACTGTGCATACTTAAAGATCTAGTTTTGAAAAAATAATAATAAATCATCATTGATAATGATACCTATATTATATAGCCAAGCTTGGAAAATATTGTTATGGAATTATATTACCTGGAAGACATGATGAATTTACATGGAACGGAGATTACATTGCTTAATTAAAGCGTTACGAATGAAGTTAGGTACGTACCACCATTATAAATACTTACATTTAATTAACTGATCCTAAAGTATAGCGCCCTAATATAACAACTATAAATTAACATTATTAAACACAAGTTATAATACATAATCTTAATAAAAAGGCATTTTTAATTATTTTACAGTAGGTTTTAAATATAAATAAGTGCAGATTCGTGACGGGATGTACGCGTTCGAGTACGACCGTACTTTTATTACATGCACTCAATTTAAATACGCTCTAAAACTATCTAGATTACCTAACTAACGCGCGGGGACATGCCTCAATAAATCGAAAAAAGTGTAAAAGAAAAATCATGTTACAATAAATGGCTTAAAATTGCCGAGTTTTCCAACGCAAACCCTGTAGGGTTTGCGATGGAAAAGTCGGACTACAGTTTCGGACTACAGTCCGGCACCAAAATACAGGCGGGCGGCCATTAGTCCACTGTAAACATCGTTTAGGCACTTGCTACGCGATACGTTTACCTACAAGGCACAATCAACCTGTATTAAGTAAGCCATTTCGCCAGAAATTTAATCGAATATGTTAAAGCTAACGTGGTTGACTATATTTCTCGTATGTGATCTTTGTTCAATTAGATCCGTTTTCTGAAAATTTATAAATTTCATTTTACATATTTGTAGCAATGGACCATGAGTTGTGTTCTTGTTTGCGGGGGAGGTCGTTATCCAATAGTGCACGGAGTGGATGTAACTTAACTTAAATATGGATATGATAAGATGGGAAAACGATGTTCTAAGTAATGTAATGTTGTACAGCAATTTGTGTATTTGATGAAAATTTACTTATCTCAAAAAGTTTAAGCTTGAATGTAATCAATTTAGCCTGGATATCTTGTTAAAATTTATGTCGCAAAGGAGATTACTTAACCTATTCGCAGTCATCAAAGTGTTTATTTAAATTGTAACGCAGGCGTTTCTCTGAAGATTTGATACGAATGTTGTTTACACAGTCGATGTTATAGGTCGCGCAACCTACAACATCGCACACGGTAAAATGGATAGCTACTCACAAAATATGCTTGGTATTCTTTTTATGTTAAACATTTACATAGGTAATGAAGTCGTACGTCTGAGTTTGATACTTAATAATAAATGTCGCATATATTAACGTTACGTTTTCGTACTAAAACAAAGAAAGGGCGTGAAACGAGGATAAAGCAATTCTATTGTTCTCGTTAATAAGTAAAAAGGGAACAAATGGTAGCGTATTTGCCTGTGAAAATGAATAATGCTTAGTAATAATATTCAATACATAATCTCTCCGCTTAAACAGGATCAAACGAACATAATGTATAAGTAAGTACACAATGTATTTGGTGGCTAAATTACAGAATATAATATTGTACCAATACACCGGCAAAAGTTACTTAGACATTCAAATTGTATATAAATAATGATGCATTAGCCCTTTCTCACTAGGTTGCGGTTTCTTGAACATCAATGGTATTTAAGTGGAAATGAATGGTTGCATTATTATTAATGATGGCAGGTGGTTCGAGCCGCTCATCGATCGCTGGCTCGCCGTCACCAAGACCATGGCGCTGCAACGAGTCCGCGCGGCCGTCGAGCTCGGTAAATATCAATACCTACTTCACAAGTTGTACTTTGCTTTTATAATTTAAAAAAATCTATCCATTAAATACCTATACTATATTTGATGTAACTGAACTCTGAGAGTACCTACTATTTTAGAACCTATTTTTTAACCCACATCCCATAGATGACTTATTCTCTATCCAATTAAGTAATATTCACCCAATGACCTAATTTTTTAAGTTATGCAATACAGATGCACGTAAACGTTATTCATACCAAATGGACGATAACGTGAAAAACATATAAAAATACTACCTGTTCACCCGAACAACATAAGTGATAGGATATCTCGTAGAGGATAGCGAGAAAAGAGAAGCCATAATGTATTTATTTGCTGATGTAATGTTATATCGCTTCAGAACTGTGCTAATAATACGATCATACCTTTTCATACGTAAACTCGATAAAAACGTATTCATTACTGTATTTTTTTCTTGTAATCTATGTAAATTCCTTCTACAAGGTAAACGGAATAATATTAAATAATTTTCCAGTAACTACAAGCTTAGGTAAGAAAGTAACAGTAGAAATAAAAAATATATTATAAAACCCCTTATTCATGTATAAAATACCCTTATTAATGTAAACCAAAAATACCCTGATTCGTTTTACATGAATAAGGGTATTTCTAGTTCGATTTTACGAATAAGGGTATTTTTTATTTGTTCGCAAAATGAAAAATTTTCATCGGTATAAAAAGAGCAAAGCTTTGAATACGTAATTGCTCCTAGTACGTTATAACAGTTGAGTGTAACGAAACGAATAATGGTTATAGAATAATATTTAGGATCAATTAAATTTTGTATTATTCATTATTTTACGAGTATATAACACATAATAAATCATAATAAAAGAATATAATAGAAGATATAGATTGTTACAGTTATTTATTTATTAAAATTCATCGCGTAATAACTTATCTTCAATGTTTGTAAGAATCTAATCGGAAGTGTATAAATTATTAACACCGTGAAGTAATTAACGCGAGCAAAAGGGGAAATGATTTTACAAAATTTCCGTGAAAAATTATGGTGTAACAGGCAGGACAAGGTATAAAAGAAATTGTTTACGAAATGAAAGGCATACCTAATTGGTGCGAGTGTGGGCAACTGGCAAAGGTTCACACCCCCAGCCAGGGCCCCATTTAGATAGGCATCGAAATCTTAACTGTGCCGCAACACGAAAGCTTTTATTTACCCGGGACAAATAAAAGGTTGGTGTAAACTCAGTGAACAGTGTAGTTTCGAAGAACAGGTGACAGTAATAACGTAAAAATAAAAACGTAAGTTAACTACCTATTGCTATTTTTTTTTAAATCAAAGAGAATAAAAGTAATTATTATACTTGTAAATATATCGTTTTAAAATTTTAAATACATCTTAGCAAATTTTACTGTTGAGAAAGACTTTTGGAAAGCATATTATGTCATTACAACATTAGTTGTGATTTTCAATTGATCTAGTGTTCCCCCTTCCGATAGATGAGAAACATTGGCCAATAACACAATGAATTTCTTTTTACGTACGAGTACATTCTTTGAATTGCAATATTTCCTATTTGATAGCTGTCATTTCTAAGGTGAAGCCTGCGCGGGTTGAAATACCTACCTGTTACACGAATCGCTCGTGGATTATTATGATGTTAGATATTTAGATTCAGAACCTGTTTACAAATAGCTTTCGGCATTAAATCTTTTTCTTTTTATGCCGTCGTACATTCATATTTTTATGATAAGGGGTTAATTGAGTACGGTATGTTTTATTTTAATGGACATATCAACTGCGGTTTACAGTTAGCTAATTAAAATATTTTTACGATACAAATTTTCTTACTTTCTGGTACTAATACCGTAAAGTATGTTTTATAAAAATTTCTATTGACAAATTAAGCTTACATTTAGGACATATCATTTTATACTAACATCCAGATATTTGTGTGAATTTGTTAATCCTTCTAAAACTGATTACTACGATAATTTTTATATGGTTATGAATAGAAAATACAATGACATATTTTATATTTAAAGTAAGTATAATTATGTATTGCACCATTATTTTCTCTGTAGATCGTGCGGTGGAGGGGGAGCAGATAGTGAAGCACAGCACATCGTCAGTGGATACCGCTGCCTGGTAAGTAAAAACTGTAAATTTATGTATGGAAAATTTATATGATGTATTAAAATCTTAATGATAGAATGTCGATGTAATAGACATTTCTACATGTGTAACTATTATTTTAATACTTCACAAACTTTCTATGAATATATAAATCTTAAAGATGTAACAATATTAGGGAAATGCTACTAAATATATTGAGATTTTTCTTTTACGAAATTAATTCCTGTACATGGTGACACTTATGTTTTTTTCATTCGTACTTCCATTATAGGCTAAGCAGTTGTTGATATTAGCAAAGGCTTATGGAATGTAATACAGAAAGGTTGAGTTGTATCCAAATAGTTGTGACCCGAACTGATAATAATCAAATCAGCAACTAACTGCAAACTACTATTTGTTATAACTAACTAACTACTAATTACTATTTGTTTTCCTACGTATTTCTCTAATTCCTGTCATTATTATATTAATGGACGCAAGACCTACAAAACAGAGAATTGTTTTAAACAATCCTTAACTTAGGTAAAGTTTCCAATATTGAAACTCTCAGTGGAGAAGAAACTTATCAAAGAGTTTTCACTTGAAACAGATTAAAGCAAAACGTATAATAGTTTCCATTAACAGTTTTAATGTCATAGAAATACACATTCTAAACTTGTTATACTTTGGTTCGCTAAAGCTGCTGGAGCGACAGCAAAACTTAATTCTCAGGAAAGTCAATGTACCTCGTGCAAACTCATACAACATTGCAGTTGTACTGCGAGTTTCATAGTTGCGGTGGCGCCCCATTTACAACATACGAGTACAATGTAAACTAATATACAATATGCTTGTTAGTAGGTACCTATACTGTCGCAGCGGTGACAATATCGCAAATACGCCTACGTGACTGGAATAGGTTCCTTTCAAATGTGGTGTTAAAGTATGGTCCCAACAATGTATGTAGATAAACATACAAGAACATTTTTGGAATAAACGTCTTGAACATAATTTTAATCGACATTTCAAAAATGTCGATTAATTCAATTATCACTCACTAATAACATACGCCAGTTCATATTCTTATACCTACAAATTATGATAGGGATCTCCTAATCCAACAACTATATCTTGAATAACTAAATTTAATGCATTTTTATGTTACGTTGAGTATCTAATCATATTTGCATCTATATTTAGTGTACTCGTTTAAACATTAAAGATGTATACGCCAACTTCATGTACCATAGAAAAAAGTTTGCTTTTTTGGCAATGACTACATTAGTAAAAATTGTGCGATAAATGCATAAATGATTTTGTCAGCCTGTACCACATGCGGCTGGTGTGGCGCGGCATCGGTGGTGCGGAGGAGAGCGTGGGCGGCGGCGCGCTGCGGCTGCTGGAGGCGGCGTGCGCCACCGCGCTGCACTACGCCGACCTCGTACACGGCGCGCTGGCCGACCAGGGCTACTACGAAGGCCACGGTATGTTCAGTAAATCATGACAAACTCGCCACTATCTCTTTTTACGGTTACCGTGTCCCCCGCCGCGGCATCGTGGAGTCCCGTTCAGACAATAGCCTATTACTGCCGAAACTATATTAGATATCGATTAAACCGAATATTTTAATGGACATTCCTTCTTTAGAATGATTTTCTATAAATACGCTTTTTGAAAATATCTATAATCACGTAAATATTATGTTTCGTATATATTGTGTTATATACTTACATCTTGTAATGGTTTAATATCATGATGAAACGTTTTCATTTACGTGAACATATTTCGTTATATAATATATTAAATATATATGCAGAAAGTGTTGTGGAAATTTACATACAATATAATGTAAAACGTTGTGTTCGATATTCTTCGAATTGAAATACACATTTACAAGTCCATATCTAGATTTCCAGGTAAAAGCTCGATCCGCTTATCGGAGCTCACACTAACGTGTGGGCGTTAATACGTTACAGAAATAAATAAAATCAATAACTTACAGTCGGCAACGGACGCCATTGAATGTTTTTGTCCTGGATAGTCCATAAAATGTATATACATACAATTATCTTAAGAGAAAAAATCTCAATATTACCGTTAAAACGCAGTTATGATGTTTGAAAACTGAAATCCTAGTCAGGACGATTTGAAATTGGTAGAATGGTTTAGACATTATCTACACCTTCGACCCATTGATAGCTTAGTGGTTTAGGTTACCGATTTTCAATTCCGCATTTCTTATATTCTAAGTGACCTTTCAATTTACGTAATAATAAACGTTCTTAAATAAAATGTCACTCGTCGATACGGCTGGGGGAAATAGCGTGCAGAAACCTTCACGTCTTAGATTTCTGCATAATGCTCTTTAAGGAGTTTGAAATCTCCAAACCCATATTTGGCTAGGATTACTGGAATAAAATCTGGAATAAAATGTAAAACAGTAGAAGAATAAAAGAGACAATGATAACGTTGAAAAACTATACAAATTTAAAATACACTCTACATGCAAGATACACTCTAAAAAAAAAATGAGCCGTCACGGGACGCCTGGCAGATGTGAAACATCGACATTATTTTGTAAAAGTAATATGCAGAA